>WNWK01031159.1:0-22914 GCA_009830355.1 Cherax destructor
TTGTCTTGTGGTCACGGTGTAATAGTCTTGCTTGTGTCTTGTCTTGTGGTCACAGTATAATAGTCTTGCTTGTGTCTTGTCTTGTGGTCACAGTATAATAGTCTTGCTTGTGTCTTGTCTTGTGGTCACGGTATAATAGTCTTGCTTGTGTCTTGTCTTGTGGTCACGGTGTAATAGTCTTGAATAGTCTTGCTTGTGTCTTGTCTTGTGGTCACAGTATAATAGTCTTGCTTGTGTCTTGTCTTGTGGTCACGGTATAATAGTCTTGCTTGTGTCTTGTCTTGTGGTCACGGTGTAATAGTCTTGCTTGTGTCTTGTCTTGTGGTCACGGTGTAATAGTCTTGCTTGTGGCTTGTCTTGTGGTCACGGTGTAATAGTCTTGCTTGTGGCTTGTGTTTCAATGTTACTGAGTGTTATTTATAAACATTTATGGTTGGGATGTTTACACGATATGTTAGATGAATAATGTAACTGCAATGCTCTTCTTGTATTACATTTATTAAATATTTCAAAGCCTAGCTCGAAATGTTACTTTCGTCGAGTAAGTTTTTTTTCTTTTTTGCTCTCTGTGTTGTAAGTGCAGATAGGGCAGTCTTGTATAAGCCGAGAGGTGTTTGTATGTGTGTAACGTAAGGTATTTGTCTGTGTACGTACGCTCTGAGTTTGTCTTAGTCCTAATTTTATGCATTAAAGTATTCTTGATTGATTGTGGTTGAAGTAGACGTCTTGAAACACTTGAGTGTTAACACGATTTCGCTAGTCAAAATGCTGTCAGGAAAACATGTGGGTAGAGTTTTACAATATCAGTTTTAATATAGAGACAGACAGACACACACACACACACACACACACACACACACACACACACACACACACACACACACACACACATAGCTTTAAGCAGAGGTATGATAAAGCTCATGGCGCAGGGAGAGTGACCCAGTAGCGGCCAGTGAAGAGGCGGGGCCAGGAGCTGTGAATCGACACCTGCAACCACAACTAGGTGAGTACACACACACAGACACACACACACACACGACATGAGTACACACGCCAAGGACGTCTCCGGAAACACACATCAACCAGATAACCGCGGCAGCATATGGGCGACTGGCAAACCTAAGATTAGTGTTCCGTTACCTTAACAAGGAATCGTTCAAGACACTGTACACCGTGAATGTCAGGCCCATACTAGAATATGCAGCACCAGTCTGGAACCCACACCTGGTCAAGCACGTCAAGAAATTAGAGAAAGTGCAAAGGTTTGCGACAAGGCTAGTTCCACAACTCAGGGGACTGTCCTATGAAGAAAGCTTGAGGGAAATAGGACTAACAACACTGGAGGACAGAAGGGTTCGAGGAGACATGATAACGACATACAAAATACTGCGGGGAATCGGCAAGGTAGATAGTGACAGGATGTTCCAGAGAGGGAACACAGAAACAAGATGGACACAACTGGAAGCTGAAGACTCAGATGAGTCAAAAGGATGTTAGGAAGCAATTCTTCAGCCATAGAGTAGTTAGGAAGTGGAATAGTCTAGCGAACGATATAGTGGAGGCGGGAACCATACATAGTTTTAAGACAAGGTATGATAAAGCTCATGGAGCAGGGAGAGCAGAGACCCAGTAGCGGACAGCGCAGAGGCGGGGCCAGGAGCTGAGTCTCGACCCCTGCAACCACAATTAGGTGAGTACAATTAGATGAGTACAGAGACACACACACACACACAGGAGCTATGACTTGACCCCTGCAACCACAGCTAGGTGAGTACACACACACACACACACACACACACACACACACACAGGCCTAGTGTCTAGTCGACAGGTACCTAGGACAAAATGGTAACTAACGTGTTGCACAAAAAAAAAATTGTGTGGGGAGAAGGTTTTAGTGTGAGGTTCATCAAATAATGTGAGTGGACAGCGACCATGTAACTGATAGCAATGTTTGAAGTACAGTGTTACATTAATTACAGTGTTGTATAGTGGATGTAGTGCATGTGTGTGACGTGGAAAGTGGTAGTGATGGGCGGCCTTCACCTCCGTTTACAAATATAGTTGAACAAAGAGATTGGTTAAGACAGTTCTGGAGCTCGTGGTCACGATTCATTACTTTCATCAAATATTGAAAAAATATCACAGACGCTATTTACTTTATAGACGTTGAAAAATGAAAGTGATCACCTCGCACACATAAAAGAAAGTCCAAAAGCAAGAAAATATCCATGGGAAAAATAACACACAAAACCAAGTGTAAACAAACATCTACACCTGGAAGATTCTGGAGGGATTGGTTCCAAACCTGCACCCTGAAATCACTCCATGTGAAAGCAAGAGGCAGATGTCTCTACATAACTGGCTGCCCCGTCACTACATACAGCTACGTAATATGTGTGTTAACACATATTAACACAGGAAACTGCTTGGGGGATGGCACCCAATACTGTACTGTACAGGTTCTGTGCCAAAAAAAAAAAACACTGCTTACAAAAAGAAGATACCATATTTTACGGCGTCGAAAACGCTTTTTTTTTTCTTTTTTTTTTTTTTAATAAGTTTTAGAAAATTTACGTAGCGTCTTGGAGGCCGAAGCTTAAGCTGCTCATAGGCCTCAGCCTAAGCCTAGAGAAGTGTTTTCATAGACAGTAATCTAAGCTCTTCTATATGGCCAATAATGAATTGTGTAAACTATTTTGTATAAAATGATGAATAAACAATAAAAATAATATTAAATAATCGTAAAAATTCGTTGGGTGTTAGCAGTGGTAGCGTGGAGGGATGAGGCCGGGGGTTGCGGTAGCGATGGGTGGATGGCTTCGGGGTGTTAGCAGCTGGTTTGCGTGGTGGAGTGGGATGAGGCTTCGGGGGTGTTAGCAGCGGTAGCGATGGAGTGGGATGAGGCTTCGGGGGTGTTAGCAGCGGTAGCGGTGGAGTGGGATGAGGGTGTGCGGTGGATGAGGCTTCGGGGTGTTAGCAGCTGGTAGCGATGTGGGAGGCTCGGGTGTTAGCAGTGGTAGCGCTATCGGATAGCTTGGTGTTGCAGCGTAGCGATGGAGTGGGATGAGGCTTCGGCTACTATCGTAACTTTGTTCACGTACGGGCCCATAGCTCCCTTGCAGTGCACCTCTTTCTTAGACTTTGACTGACTACTGCTACTTTGACTGACTACTGCTACTTTGACTGACTACTGCTACTTTGACTGACTACTGCTACTTTGACTGACTACTGCTACTTTGAATGACTACTGCTACTTTGACTGACTACTGCTACTTTGACTGACTACTGCTACTTTGAATGACTACTGCTACTACCACTACCACTACCTCTCTTCTTCCTTTCCTACTACGTACCTCTCTTGTTCCCGTCCCTGTCTCCATTTTGTTAGTGTGACTTTGTAAATGGTCCAAGTGGGACCGAGCCGTCTTGGTAAACTGCGCTCTTCTATGTGCGGGTTATTTGTGTATTGTTCCAGTCACGGTATTGTGACTTTTTGTTATTTAGTCACTTAACCTCTGTGCCAAAGTAAATGCAAATTCAAGAGAGAGGAAGAGGCACCCTCTACATAGTGTAAGACGATGGATAACAGCTCACTGGCACTTGGTCTCCATTTCTCTAACTCTTGTTAGAGAAATGGAGACCAATGAGCTAAAACTTATTGTTTTATATAGAATCCAGGAGAGAGGGAGATGCGCCAAAAATCATTATGAAATTAGAAATAGCAGATACTTATTCTCGTATGCAGAATCCAAGGCGAGAATCACGTCTTGTGTTGGTCTTTTACATACAGAAGATGGTACATAAACTGGTGACAATAAAGGAGTGAAATATTTAAGTCACAGTGTAACACTGTGTTCAGTGTACCATTCATCAATCTACAGATTAACGACCCTATTACGTTTTCATGAATTATACTCAAAACACAACTGACATCTCCACAATTGCTGATGTAGCCTTATCCCCAGTTGACTCTGAAGTCATTAATTAGCATACTTATGCATTCTGCTCCAGGTCCAGACTGGTAGATCACTGTATTCATCAGAGTTTACAAGAAACTACTACCTAGGACCTTTAGTATTTTATGGAGAAGGAACTTGGACACACATCACAAAGGCAGCAGTAAAGTATCGAGACAAACTGTAGACCATGGTTCCCCAAAGTGGTCAATATCGACCCCTAATGGGACTATTGAAGGGGTCGATAAATGACTGGGGTTCAAAAAGGGGTCAGTAAATGTCTGGGGACGTCCTTTGGAAATACAAAATGCAGACATTGATTCTCAATTGCAAGAAGAACTCGTTGATATGATTATGGGTCTGGAAGCAAAAACATTGTTCAGAAGTAAAATCTTAAGTGACTGTTGGATCAATGTAAATACTGTTGCTAAATACCCCCGGCTTTGTGCAGTGGTTCAGTCATTTTTACTTGCTTTCTCAAGTTCGGACGTGGTTGAACGTGGTTTTAGCCATACAAACGCAATTCTAAGTAAGCAGATGAACAGACTGAACCTGGAATAGCGTGGTGACTTACCACTAAAATTCACTAATCACCAACCAGAGATGTGTTCTTGTTGACGCTCGTCAGACACGCCCTTCACATTAATAATATCAACAGTTTCAGTAAAAAACGGTATGTTAAATCTTAATATTTTTCATAACTTAAATATTACCTATTTTTTATGAAGTCATTCTTATTATTATTTGTAGTACCATTAGTTAAATTACTATTTATTAAATTATTTTCATATAAATGTTTGGGGGTCGATGGACAATACGAAGCTTCATGAAGGTGTTGATGAGCTGGAGAGTCTGGGAACCCCTGGTGTAGACCAAAAGAGCTAATATCGCACATTATCAAAGTCCTTGAACTGGTCCTAAGACGCAAGAAAGCCAATAACATGGCGCACAACCCAGGACAGCCACTCCAGCCTTTCACAATTGCTAAACTGTTTTATTGCGCATGTTCTTAGATGCACTGCAAGGTAAGTTACATTCTGTCCAGAGAGCAGCAGTAAACAGAGTGAAGTCAGAGGTTGCCACAGTGAGTGAAAAGCTGTGTTCCTCAAGGCACAGTACTCGCCCCACTTCTGTTTCTCATTCTTATATCCCACATAGACAAAAGCATAAATCATAGCACCTTATCTTTTCCAAATACTAGAAGTTTTATAAGTGTTGGGTCCATCGAGGACAGCTAATCTTCAAGCAGATATGAATAATGTCTTCCAGTGGACCACAGACAGCAATACGATGTTTATTGAAGACAAGTTTCAGTTGCCTCACTTTCAAAGAATTGAGAAAATATCGACTGAAACAGAGTACAAGACGAACTCGGATCATCCAAGTTCAGCGTGCGAGACTTAGGGATGACAGTGTCAGAGGATCTTACGTTTAACGATCACAACAACGTTGCGATCTCTGCCGCAAGGAATATAATAATAGGCTGGGTAACTAGAACATTCAGAACCAGATGCTGAGCCAGTAAAGATATTCCTTCAGTCACTTATTCTCTACAAGCTGGAATACTACTGTATACAAACACCTCCCTTCATGGTTGGAGAGGCTGCCGAGCTAGAAAACGTACAGGAGCTTTAACTACCAGTATGATTTCAGTCAAACATCTAAAATACTGGGAACGCTTGAAGTCCTTTGAATTTACTTCGTGGAACATTGGCGAATAATATACATCATAATTTACACCTGGAAAATCCTGGAGGGATCAGTCCCTAACCTAAATAATGAAATCTCTCTTCTTGAGAGCGAGTCTTGACATATTTTGCAAAATACTCCACTAAAAAGCGGAGGCACGATGAGAATACTAAAACTAAAAAGTGTAAGAGGTCCTCGACTTTCCAACGCCCTCCCTTCGTGCATAAGGGTAATTACCAACAAACCTCTGACTGTCTTCAAGAGGGATCTTGGTAAGTTTGAGTCAGTTTCTGATAAGCCGAGCTGTGTTGCAAACGTTGGACTGGCAGTCACCAGCACCAGCAGCCTAGTCAATCAGGCCAGCAACCAGGAGGTTTGGTCTGCTACCAGGTTGCGGGGGCGATGACTTCCAGAATCGTCGTAAGGCTCGACCCACCATCTACAACACTAGCAACTCTGAAATATAGTCAGTTTCTAGACACACCTCAGTCAACTTCTTAGTTTAATCAGAATTATGTGCGCTGTTGTGTTTCCTTAGCTCACTCTGAGTTCAGCTCCATGGAACTGAGGGCTGAGGGACCGTCCACCTAAAATTATTTTTTTCCAAGGTTGATGGACTGATTACATCACCTTTATTTCCTTACTACTGCTCCCTTTGTATTTGACTGAAGAAGCCTACTATGTAGACGAAACGTTTCATCAATAAAGATACCCAACTGTTTCACATGTGTCTTAATCTTCAAGTTGTTGGGATCTTATACCACTTTCAAAGACCTAACATCTGGACAGACTTACTCTTGTTCCCCCAGACAAGCAGGCGCCACAAACATTAAAGGGGACCAGTGTAAAAGTATAGGTTTGGTACATATTGTAGGTAGCATTGTAAATAAGATTCATAGCAGGATGAGAACGGTGTCAGAGCAGGCACGGTGTGTGTGTTCCATTGTCAGTGCTTTTTGACGTCCAATATGTCGATTCAGTAACCCGTGACGTCACGTGCATAACATCAATATCACAGGCGGGTGAAGGCTCGAACCCGTGGTAGGTGAGCCTCTCGTACCCGTGGTAGGTGAGCCTCTCGTACCCGTGGTAGGTGAGCCTCGTCCGTTAGGTGAGCCTCCCGTGGTAGGTAAGCCTCTCGTACCCGTGGTAGGTGAGCCTCTCGTACCCGTGGTAGGTGAGCCTCTCGTACCCGTGGTAGGTGAGCCTCTCGTACCCGTGGTAGGTGAGCCTCTCGTACCCGTGGTAGGTGAGCCTCAAACCTCACAGGCGGGTGAAGACTCGTACCCGTGGTAGGTGAGCCTCAAACTTCACAGGCGGGTGAAGACTCGTACCCGTGGTAGGTGAGCCTCAAACCTCACAGGCGGGTGAAGGCTCGTACCCGTGGTAGGTGAGCCTCAAACCTCACAGGCCAGTCTGCTGTGATTTGTTTGCAGTCGTGTTATTATAATTTCGAGAGTCACTCAGTACCTTAGAGGGAAGGGGCTGGCTTTTTAAATCAGCTAAGGTGCCATAACAGCCTGGGAACTCAACTGTGTGAAAAAACAAAATAATGCTGAGCCACGTAACAGCTTGTGTACATTGCTCCATTTATGAGTAATAAAACTTGTTGCCCGAAATAAGTCAATTATTTGCCTACTGAATGTAAAAACCATTACTGATTCAGAGAGTGACGCAAATGACAAGAAAAACAACGGAAGAAAACCTTAGAAGTAACAGACACGAAGACTTGTTTAATAAATTAAATTCCAACAATCAGAGAACTGACTGAATCAATTATCTGACATTCCCTGGGAAACAGTCGTGAGGACTCGACCCACACCAGTACACGAGGCTGTCACACACCGGGCCTCGGGGACGCTCACACCAGAAACCCTCTCCACGTATACTCCAGGGATGGAAAACTTCAGTAAAGAAATATACAAAGTCTGTATAAAATATCTTGAGCAGAGGAAGACTGGAAGATCAAATATAGGAAGAGGAAGACTGGAAGGTCAAACATAGGAAGAGGAAGACTGGAAGGTGGAAGACTGGAAGGTCAAACATAGGAAGGAAGACTGGAAGGTGGAAGACTGGAAGGTCAAACATAGGAAGAATGTAGAACACTTGGTGAAAGAAAACACTGCTGATATAGAGCATAAACTAGAGCACTTCTATCAGAAGGAGCACACGAGGAACACACAAGGCACACAGAAGGAACACACAAGGAACACTCAAGACACATACAAGGAACAAAAACTCGCTCAGAATTCTGAAAAAAACATTAATTTTTTTTTACATAGGCAAAATGCAAATTAAAAATCTCTTTCAATATTGGCCTCTGAAAAGGAGATAAGAAAAATCGTGAAAGATATGAAAAAATGTTCAACCCACAATGACGATTCAAGACCCGGATAATTCACTACCAAGTCTCATTGAAGACCCGGATAATTCACTACCAAGTCTCATTGAAGACCCGGATAATTCACTACCAAGTCTCATTGAAGACCCGGATAATTCACTACCAAGTCTCATTGAAGACCCGGATAATTCACTACCAAGTCTCATTGAAGACCCGGATAATTCACTACCAAGTCTCATTGAAGACCCGGATAATTCACTACCAAGTCTCATTGAAGACCCGGATAATTCACTACCAAGTCTCATTGAAGACCCGGATAATTCACTACCAAGTCTCATTGAAGACCCGGATAATTCACTACCAAGTCTCATTGAAGACCGATAATTCACTACCAAGTCTCATTGAAGACCCGGATAATTCACTACCAAGTCTCATTGAAGACCCGGATAATTCACTACCAAGTCTCATTGAAGACCCGGATAATTCACTACCAAGTCTCATTGAAGACCCGGATAATTCACTACCAAGTCTCATTGAAGACCCGGATAATTCACTACCAAGTCTCATTGAAGACCCGGATAATTCACTACCAAGTCTCATTGAAGACCCGGATAATTCACTACCAAGTCTCATTGAAGACCGATAATACACCAAGTCATGAAGACCATAATCACACAAAGTTATTAAACAAGAAGAAACTGACTATACACTGATGTTCAAGAAACACTGGTATATGAGTGTTCAGGTGAACACTGGTGTTAGTGTTCAGGTGAACACTGGTTCTGGTGAGTGTTCAGGTGAACACTGGTTCTGGTGAGTGTTCAGGTGAACACTGGTGCCTTAAAATATGCATACATTGGTGGTCTTCACAAAGGAGACAGCAGAGCAGTGACAGTAATTACCCTGGGCTGCAGCTTCACACATCCTAGTCATGGATGGATGCTGAGACATTATTTATTGATTTTTAGGAAAATCATGAGTTACACAAGCCAAGTGAACATGGCTTTAAAGTGGGAAGATGGTGTGTGTCACGACTGTTATTATATCGTCATTGAAGGTTTGGAAGAAAAACATCATGGAGAAGTACAGGGACCTCGCTGGGGCATCTGGCAAATGTGGTTTTGGAATGATGGCTCTGAAATGAGTTAGTAGGTATAACGGGGCAAAAATACGAAAATGTACTTTCAGTTTTCTAACAAACTGAACTCATGGTAGTAGTCAACATGAAATCTAGTTTTAGTAAAGTACAAAAGTTGAGTAGCACCGTGTACTGTGCTGGCGTCTTAATGTGTCTCATCCTCATGGCAACCAAAATACGATTGAAGCTCACCTGGCTACATGACACAAATTCCAACTTCTCAGATATGGGAAGAATTGAGAACACCTGCACGATAGTGTAAGAACTTAGAAGAGTCATCTCATAGATGTAAAGGAACATGTCAAACACTGGAATAATAATGTAGAGTGACCCGTCGTTTAGTGAACACAAGACAAAGGTCACAAAAATAACAGGTCGCATAATGAGAATTTTGGTAACGCCAGTGAGGATAAAAAAATGAACAGAGTTCTTGCTTGTAGAACATTGCTATATACTGACTGTTCCGATCAGGGCAGCAGAGATACTGGAGCTTTAAAATATACCGAGATGTGCTTCGTATTTGTCAGTATATACATAATTTAGGATAAAAATGTTTGCTGGAGGCGAAGCGATGCCATTTTTAGAGGTGGTCAAATCAGCAAGACCCATTAGCTCTCCCAGACCTTCTGTATTTACAAGTAACTCAAATACACAATTAACAAACTTCGATTTCCCATTGGCTTCTTTTTTTCAAGAGGTGTCACTCGATGTTATATAAAGGATATGATCCTTTATACGGAGAATCTAACTCACTGGAGAAACTTACCCTCAACGAGGCAGTGTTGAGGGTGAGCTGCTGCTTGAGCACCACAAACAGTGTTGAGGGTGAGCTGCTGCTTGAGCACCACAAACAGTGTTGAGGGTGAGCTGCTGCTTGACCACCACACACAGTGTTGAGGGTGAGCTGCTGCTTGAGCACCACAAACAGTGTTGAGGGTGAGCTGCTGCTTGAGCACCACAAACAGTGTTGAGGGTGAGCTGCTGCTTGAGCACCACAAACAGTGTTGAGGGAGCTGCTGCTGACCACCAAACAGTGTTGAGGGTGAGCTGCTGCTTGAGCACCACAAACAGTGTTGAGGGTGAGCTGCTGCTTGAGCACCACAAACAGTGTTGAGGGTGAGCTGCTGCTTGAGCACCACAAACAGTGTTGAGGGTGAGCTGCTGCTTGACCACCACAAACAGTGTTGAGGGTGAGCTGCTGCTTGACCACCACAAACAGTGTTGAGGGTGAGCTGCTGCTTGAGCACCACAAACAGTGTTGAGGGTGAGCTGCTGCTTGAGCACCACAAACAGTGTTGAGGGTGAGCTGCTGCTTGAGCACCACAAACAGTGTTGAGGGTGAGCTGCTGCTTGAGCACCACAAACAGTGTTGAGGGTGAGCTGCTGCTTGAGCACCACAAACAGTGTTGAGGGTGAGCTGCTGCTTGACACCACAAACAGTGTTGAGGGTGAGCTGCTGCTTGACCCCCACAAACAGTGTTGAGGGTGAGCTGCTGCTTGACCACCACAAACAGTGTTGAGGGTGAGCTGCTGCTTGAGCACCACAAACAGTGTTGAGGGTGAGCTGCTGCTTGAGCACCACAAACAGTGTTGAGGGTGAGCTGCTGCTTGAGCACCACAAACAGTGTTGAGGATGAGCTGCTGCTTGAGCACCACAAACAGTGTTGAGGGTGAGCTGCTGCTTGAGCACCACAAACAGTGTTGAGGGTGAGCTGCTGCTTGAGCACCACAAACAGTAAAAATCAATCACCAATAGTAACAAAATACTTGTACATAGAGAAATTAAAAACAAAAACACAGATAGCGGATTTTAATTGTAGAAATATAAAACAGTGAAAAAACCCAGCTTGAAATAAACATGTGATAAAGAAAGGAATGAAGAATATTAGATAAGTATTAGAAGGCGCAACTGTCAGTAACAAAGTGCACTATTGAAAAAAAAGTGCACATCAACCTTATGATGCATATGTAGACCTACGGGTTGCAACAACCTGGTTGATTAAAGTCAATAGATAAAGCCTGACCTTAAGCCGGTTTGGGGGAGTTGAAGAGCCGTGGAAGCCGGTGACAGTGACAAAAAACAATCATGAGATCAAATTAGGAAAGTTCAAAGACAAACAACAAAGTGATTTCTGGACTTATGAAATATAAATTGTTGTGAAAGATTGAAAACACTGAACTTGCCTTTGTTGGTAGATAAAGTAAAATATTATTATTATTTTTAGTCAGTACCATCAGATAGTATTATTATTACCATGGTAGGGTGATCTAAAATGAAAATATATTCACAATCATTCATTTAGTTGCCATCTTGCCAGAAGTGTGCAGATATTACAATTAGATGACCCTTCAAGTCAGACTCCAACTGCACTTCAGCTCATTAACACTTGTCTCCCATCAGTGAGTGCTCAAGCCTTTAACATTCAAAACCTTTACCCTCCCCCCCCCTTCCTCTAGCCCTTTCTGGGACAACCTCCACCCTTCCTCTAGCCCTTTCTGGGACAACCTCTACCCTTCCTCTAGCTCTTTCTGGGACAACCTTTCCACCTCTCTCCTCTCAGCCCTTTCTGGGACAACCTCCACCCTTCCTCTAGCTCTTTCTGGAACAACCTCCACCCTTCCTCTAGCCCTTTCTGGGACAACCTACACCCTTCCTCTAGCCCTTTCTGGGACAACCTCTACCCTTCCTCTAGCTCTTTCTGGGACAACCTCCACCCTTCCTCTAGCCCTTTCTGGGACAACCTCCACCCTTCCTCTAGCCCTTTCTGGGACAACCTCCACCCTTCCTCTAGCTCTTTCTGGAACAACCTCCACCCTTCCTCTAGCCCTTTCTGGGACAACCTACACCCTTCCTCTAGCCCTTTCTGGGACAACCTACACCCTTCCTCTAGCCCTTTCTGGGACAACCCACACCCTTCCTCTAGCCCTTTCTGGGACAACCTCCACCCTTCCTTTCACCCAAGATTTTATACCCTCTTAGTCATCCTTTTTCTCACGCAGCCTCAACAACGCCTCCCCAGCCCTCTCAATTATACGTTGGGTAATATTCACCCCCACACATTGCTCTCTCTTACATGACATCTCTACTGCCTCCAGCCTCCTCCTCTCTGCAACCTTGCAACCCCAGCCTCGCACCCATGTGAGTCTTGATACCACATACTCTGCTACATTCTTCTTTTTTTGCACCATAGATAAACTTATTTTCCACAGATGCCTTAACACCACTTGTTTGTCCTTGTCTATTCTGTGGTTCACTTCGTCTTTCATAGACGCATCTTTCCGACATGTCCGCTCATGTCTGTTCTGTGGTTCACCTCGTCTTTCATAGACTCATCTTCAGACATGTCCGCTCATGTCTGTTCTGTGGTTCACTTCGTCTTTCATAGACTCATCTTCAGACATGTCCGCTTATGTCTGTTCTGTGGTTCACCTCGTCTTTCATAGACTCATCTTCAGACATGTCCGCTCATGTCTGTTCTGTGGTTCACCTCGTCTTTCATAGACTCATCTTCAGACATGTCCGCTTATGTCTGTTCTGTGGTTCACCTCGTCTTTCATAGACTCATCTTCAGACATGTCCGCTCATGTCTGTTCTGTGGTTCACCTCGTCTTTCATAGACTCATCTTCAGACATGTCCGCTTATGTCTGTTCTGTGGTTCACCTCGTCTTTCATAGACTCATCTTCAGACATGTCCGCTCATGTCTGTTCTGTGGTTCACCTCCTCCATACTCCTCGTTTAATGTCCATTCATTGTCTAGACAGTTTTTGTTAATCTCATCACCTTGTTCTTTTTTCTTTGCATTTTTAATATCTTTTACATACCGTACCAAATTCATCCACCAACCTTTGCAAACTTCTCTTCAGAATCTCCCGAAAGAACTGTGTCATCAGCAAAGAGCAACTGTGATAACTCTCATTTTGTATCAGAGTCATTATCTTTGAATCCCACACCGCTCCCCAGCATTCACTTCTTTTACAACCCCTTTTATAAATACGTTAAACAACCATGGTGACATCAAACATTCCTGTCTAAGACCTACCTTTACTCTAAAATAGTCCCACTCACTGCTACATACCCTAATCTAAGCCTATCCACATAACTCTTCAGTGCTTTTAGTAACCTACTACCTATTCAATACATTTGCAACATCTGCATTGCTGCACTCTCCATCCTATCATATATGACCTTAATATATTAATAAATGCGACAAAGGAAAGGGTAACGAGGTTGATCCCATGTTTTACAAATCTTTCCTATAATGATAGGCTGAAGGCACTCAATTTATACTCTGGAAAGAAGAATTTGGGGAAATAAGATTGACTTGTATAAATGTACAAACAGGAATAAACAAATGGGATATAAACAAAATACTGAAAATATCTAACCAACACATGACTCACAACAATGGGTTCAACTTAGTCAAATTTATATTTAGAAATGATAAAGGAAAACACTGAGTTGGCACTAGAGTTGTTGTTGAGTGGAACAAATTCCTAAGTAGCTTCACTGAAGTGAGAATATTAGGTAGCTTTAAACATGGGTTGGTCAGGTACGTGAGTGTGAGGTAGACCTTCCTAGCATGGGCAAGTAGTACTATATATTATTGGTTCACAAAAACCGACAAATAGAAAAGTAAGTCACATGTGCAACACTTGATGACAGAGTCGTCGAGACTGTTGGACTGTCACCTTAAACTACTGCTTCATGTTTGCTTCATCTTCAGTATTATTCTCTGCATTGGACTGATGAAGGCACTGGCTGGCAAAATGTCTCCATAATAAAGTTGGGGCAGTAGGCCTCCTGCAGTGCACATACTTTGTGCTGTTACACCCTGATAACACTTGTCGAAGACTTTTGCAAAATCTGCATATAATGTGCAGTTTGTCTTCTAGTGTAACTCAAACTATGTCGTAATTATCCAGCAGTTGTGAGAGGCAGAACGGACATGTTATAAGCCCATGTTGCCCTTGGTTGTGTAATTGTGATTCAGTGCTCTTGTTTTGTTTATTTTTTCGATTGCTTTACTGCCACCTTTATCAGATGGGGTTATATCCCTGGCTTTTAATGATTGTGGGATGACTCCCGTGGAAAATACCACTAGGACGAGCACTCAACATCCTATGGAGAAAGAACTTAAATCTAGGTGACATCCCAGATACCTAAAAGAGTGCAGACAAAATTTATGAAAAAGCACAACCTTAACCAGCATGGTTTTATTGTGAGAACATGCTTGTTTTAGCTACTAAACCATTATGACAGAATTATGTAGGTGTTAAATAACAAAAAAGGCACAATACCGTGACTGGAACAATACACACACAACCCGCACATATAAAAGGGAGGAGCTTACGACGACGATTCGGTCCGACTTGGACCATTTACAAAGTCACTGTGACTTTGTAAATGGTCCAAGTCGGGCCGAAACGTCGTCGTAAGCTCCTCCCTTTTATATGTGCGGGTTGTGTGTGTATTATGTAGGTGTTGTTATGAAACCAAATTGCAGATGTGGTGTATACGGATTTTGCAAAGGTTTTTGGCAATCATGGGGTGATTGCACACAGAATGAGAACGATAAGTATAACTAGGAAAGTAGGCAAATGGATATTCAACTTTCTGATAGATAGCACACAAAGAGTGGCAGTAAAAAGAACAAAATCTAGCATTAATAAAGTAAAAAGCTCAGTACCTGAAGGCGAGGTGATGGCGCCTCTACTGTTTCTTACCCTCATACTAGACAAATAAAGCCACTCGCCACTGCATCGTATTTGCAGTTACCAAAATATTCGTGAAAATCATCTCGGTAAAAGATTGGGAAAATTGCAAGAAGATATAAGGAAAGTGTTTCAGTGGGCATTGCTTTGTGACCCATGCGGGTTGACTGCATTTTGTAAATATAATAATTCTGAATTGCTTCAAATTTTCAATGCTAATATTTAACTGCATTACAGACGTACGCCGCACTCTGCACTATTTCAGTTGTGTACATTGGTGTACAGAGGGCTGGGGTTATGCAATACTGGGATTTCTTTATGGGATCGAACATCAACAGAAATACATTTAATTTTTACAAGAAGATCCCCCGCGGCCGCCTTCACACAACCTCAGCTGCAGTGAATGTATTACTGCTCTAACAACTGTTAAGAAACACACTAAACAAGTGTGTATACTGAATATAAGTAGAAGTTTGTAACATCTACCAGTGGTCGTACATACCCAGACTCCTAAGACAGAGGAATCACTGGTAATCGTGCCAGAGTGCAAACCATTTAACAGGCTTCATTTTTTACAGTAGTATAAGAGGATGGTAGTAGTCCCTGGATGGTTGCTATCAGTCAACTTACAACTTTACACAGTTTCATCACTCGATCCTCATGAACAATACAAAACTATATTTATTTCGGTCGCTGCGCAATTCGACAAAGGTATCACCATATTGCATAATCCCGACCCCCCTCTGTATGTGAGTGCACGCTAAAGGAATAGTACAAGGTGCGGCATAAGTTTCTAATGTAGTTAAATATTAGTGTTGAAGATCTGAAGTGAATCAGAAGAAGTATTTATAAGTTATCATGTCGATACTAATATCCCAATTTACTCAATAAAAATTTCGAAATAGGACATATACAACCCAAAACTAATTCAAACCTTCAACTAAGAAACATCAGCTTGGAAGCCAAACTTAAAAAAAAAAAACATTATCTTCTATATCAGAGACACCAGTGTCCTAAAATACACCAGCACGTTGTTTGAAGTTGCTCCAAATTTGCATTATCAAGTTGTCACCGTTGAAGGATGACGCCAGTGGGATGACGCCAGTGGGATGACGCCAGTGTGATGACGCCAGTGGGATGACGCATTCACAAATTATCACATGAAAACCAGTGTGTTAATTTCCGCAGTTTATTCCGTGAAAACAGGGCAAATCGGGACCTACACAGCCCTTGTAAACCCCTTTTGGGGTCTAGTTCCTAGGCCTTTTGTGTGTCCATATCGTCTTGGTCTGCCTTCCACAATAAACTAGCCACTTCGGTGGCAAAACCTAAAATTAATCTATCACAGGATAAAATTAATTCAAACTTTTCTCTAAATAAGACTGACCAGTGTTTGTGGTTTAAGGACGCAGGTAAGTAATTAACAAAGTTCACTTAACTTTTGAGTACATGACATACAAATTTTTACAATGATCTTGAAGGCGCACACATACATAAAATCATTTACACTGAACTTCGGGTAGCTCAGTAATGTTAAACACTGTCACTTTCCGCTCACAAGAGACATTCTTCAGTTACTTTACAGAAATCAATTTGATTAAGAAAATAAAATCAAGGTGATGCTTCCTTTGAGGAAAACACATCAAAACTGAAAGTTTAAAGTCGGCCAGAAGAGTCATTCTCCAGTTACTGTACAGACTCGAATAAAATTTGTATTCAGATGCAATCCAAGGAGAGAATATGTCCTGTTCCTTGGATGAAAAGCCGCTAACCAACAACAAGGCAAAATAATGCAATACTAGAAATAAAAAATACAGGGTGTTTCAAAAAAGATGGACCCAACCGGTATGGCCTCGTGATTAAAAGTCGACTTAACACAGGTCAGACAGTCGTATGAGGGATCGCAGGTTCTCGGCTGGCACGACGAGGGGACTTGCGATCCCTCATACGACTGCTAAAAACAACAGACATAACTCCACTCCACAAAGGTGGCAGTAAATCAATAGCTAAGAACTACAGACTGATAGCAGTAACATTCCATATCATAAAATCTTTGAAAGGGTTCTAACAAGCAAGATCGCAACTCAACTAGATACCCATCAGTTACACAACCCAGGGCAGCATGGGTTTATAGCAGGTCGCTAATGCCAACTACTGGACCACTATGACAAGGTCATGGATGCCCTAGAAGACAAACCGAACGAAGATGTAGTATACAGAGACTTTGCGAAAGCCTTCGACAAGTGTGACCATGGTGTAATAGCGCACAAAATGCATAATATAGGAATAACAGGAAAAGTTGGTAGATGAATCTATAATTTCCTAACAAATGGAACACAAAGAGTTGTAGTAAACAGTAAAGTCTGAGGCGGCTACTGTCAAAAGCTCTGTTCCACAAGGCCCCCATCCTGTTCCTCATCTACATATCTGACATGGACAAGGATGTAAGCCACAGCAACGTGTCTTCCTTTGCAGATGACACCCGAATTTGCAAGATAGTTTCCTCCATTGAAGACACTGCAACACTCCAGGTGGACATCAACCAAATCTTTAAACAATATGATAATGGTTCTCATTATCCATATGATAATGGATAATGAGAACCTTCAAAACTAGGGATGCCACGCCCATGATGACACTCTTCAGATCGCTTGTTCTGTCTAAGCTGGAATATTGCTGTACACTAACTGCACCTTTCAAGGCAGGTGACATTGTTGACCTAGAAAATGTACAGAGAACCTTCACGGCACACGTAAGTACAATAAAACACCTAAATTACTGGGAACGGTTGAAGTTCCTCGACTTGTATTCCCTTGAACGCAGGCGGGAGAGATGCATGATTATATACACTTGGAAAATCATAGAGGGAATACTACCAAATTTGCACACGAAAATCACTCCCTACGAAAGCAAAAGACTCGGTAGGCGATGCAACATCCCCCCAATGAAAAGCAGGGGTGCCACTAGCACGATAAGAGACTGGGGCCCAAAACCTTTCAGCTGCCTCCCAACATACATAAGAGGGATTACCAATAGACCCCTGGCTGTCGTCAAGAAGGCTCTGGACATGCACCTAGAGTTAGTACCTGATCAGCTGGGCTGTTTTTCGTACGTCGATTTACGTGTGGCCAACAGTAACAGTCTGGTTGATCAGGCCCTGATCCACCATGAGGCCTCGCCATGGACCAGGCCGCGGGGGCGTTGACTCCCGGAACTCTCTAGGTATACTGTCTGGCGTGTATTAAGGCGACGTTTAATCATGAGACCTTACCGGTTGGGTCCATCTCTTTGAAACACCCTGTACTATATCATTTCGAGATTAAAAGTGGCGAAATTACAACTATACCTCCATTAAGAACAACCATTTTCTAAGTAGGATACCCAGTGATGAAATTTTGAAGCCAATCACAAGAGGCTTTCTAAAGTTATCATAGAAACCAGTTTATATTTTCTGTTCGCCTCCAAAACAAGTTTCTATCACCTGTATATATATATATTACATTTAGTGGCATTGTCGCATCTTATAATTCATTAAATTTGGCTCATAAATGAGAGTCTAACCTAACCAAATGTAAATTAACGCATGTTGAGAAATTAACCACACCATTAAGTGTGGCTTGCTCACAAGACCAGAGGCTCAGTGTTTACCTGGGGGGGTCTTTGTTTCCCCTGCCCAGTCCCAGACAAGGCTAGTGGCGCTAGCCTCACAGAATCCAGTGTATGCACCACAGCCAGACTGATCTGGAGCTGACTTGTGGAACTTATCCATTTCCCTACTAAAGACAGCTAGGGCTCTTTTGGTATTCCCCTTGCTTTCAGTATAGATATTTTTCACCATCTGCCGAGCCTCTTGCTTCGTAGGTGTTGATTCCAGGGTACACTCTTAGAACATTTCCTCCAGAATTGTCCAGGTGTTAATTATGTTTCTCACCTACGTTCCAGGGGGGTCCAGCATTTACGTGATTAACTGAATTTATATGAGCAGTGAAGGTTCTCTGTATATTCTCCAGATCAACCAAACTGTGATGGATATGTGGGAGAGTGGGCCGCCAGCAGCAACAGCCTGGTTGACCAGGCACGCACCAGACGAGCCTGGCCAAAGGCCAAGCTCTGAGAATAGAAAAACTCTTGGAACTCATCAAAGGTATATCGAAGGTATCAAAGGCTGTAGTGCAACAATATTCCAGTCTAGGAAAAAAAGTGACTTGATGAAAATGATCATTGCTTTGGAATCTTCTTTTGAAGGTTCTAGTTATCCAGTCAGTTATTTTCCTTTCCTAATTACACTTTTGTGATTCTTGAAAGCGAAATCTCACATTTTCACTCCTAAGTCTTTTGTTATATTACATTAAAGTTTTAATTTCCTTATTTTTTTCCATAGTGAACTAACTGAAATTTGTCCTCACAGAACATCATGTTTTCTATGACCCACTGAAAAACTTGGTTCATATCATCTTCAAGGTTTGTCGTGTCCTCACTCAGTGTCACTTTCATGTAACTTCTAGTATTAATAAATCACGGAACTGGTGGGGTCTTGAACCCATGTCAAGTGAGTCCTATGACTCGCTTGGGTTTAAACTCCACTCGTTCCGTGATTTGTTTGCAATCGTGTTTTTAGGTTTTCGTGAGTCAAGTTGTAGTATTGTTTACCAAGGACGATATGGTGCTGTGATTTGTGATTTTATGTTGGATATGAAGGATGAGAGAGATTGAGGTCAAGTATTGTTCCTGGGAACAGAAGCTTTCACTGTGGCAGCCTCTGTTTAAACCATGTTCACTATTACCATGCTATTACCATGTTCACTATTACCATGTTCACTATTACCATGCTCACTATTACTTTTTGTATTCTATTTGTTAGAAACCTAAAAATCCATCAGAAAAAATCAAACAGCTTACTTTTCCAGTTAATTCTTTTGTACACATTTCGTGCACTACTGCACCCTTTTCTAAGGCTTTTGCAAAGTTTGTGTACACTGCGTCTACATTTAGTCTTCCAGTGCACTTAAGACACTGTCGTAATGTTCCGGTGGTATAGTAGTAAGAGGGAGCGACCAGCACTAATACCATGTGAGTGGCGGCCCTAATGTGGGACGTAGTTTTTCAGTATGTAGTTTTTAGTGATTGCTTTACTACCACAATTATGGAGTAGGATATACCTGTTGTTTTCTAATGAATTGGCATGCTCTAATTTCCTTGATGTGCTCTCCTTGCAACGTAGGTGAGAAAAGTCCCTCGTAATTTACACTTTTAAAATTCTGGAACGTGGATCTCAAATTTGCACAACAAAATCTCCTATTTTCAGTAGGAACCTGATAAGTTTCTAATGTCGGGTCCTAATCAGCCTGGATGCTCAGATGAAGGGCTGCTTTCTGACCGGGAACCGTGGCCTCCCAAGGCCGGTTCCTGGCCTGGAACCGTGGCTTCCCAAGTCCGGTTCATGGCCTGGAACCGGGGCCCCCCAAGGCTGGTTCCTGACCTGGAACCGTAGCCTCCAAAGGCCGGTTCCTGGCCTGGAACCGGGGCCCCCCAAAGCCCCGGTTCCAGCCAAGACAACGAGCCCGCGTGAGTCACGATTACACCACGTAAGTCAGCACCATACCACGTAGGTCACCTCCGCACTTCGTGGGTCACCACTACATGTGGGTCACCACCACAGCACATTGGTCACTACACCACATTGGTCACCACTACACGAAGTGGGTCACCACATAGATCACCACTACACGTGGGTCACTGCCACGCCACATGGGTCACCACTACACGTGGGTCACTGCCACGCCACATGGGTCACCACTACACGTGGGTCACTGCCACGCCACATGGGTCACCACTACACGTGGGTCACTGCCACACCACATGGGTCACCACTACACGTGGGTAACCACCTCTCGTGGGACACCACAGTCCGTGGGTCGCTACTACACAAATCACCACCATACCACATAGATCACCATCACACGCGTGGGTCATCACAACACATGGGTCACCATCACACCGCGTGTGCAACCACCACCACTCCACATAGACCACCACCATCACACATGTTGGTCATCACCAGTGTGGATCACCACAGCACCTGTATCACAATCACACTAGCAGTAACCACAGCTGGCTCACACCTGCACTTGCCTCACTGTTCATCTTTCAGGCGGTGTTAATGAGAGTTTACCAGGTAGACATCCTTGATCAGGAGAGAGAAGCACTGAGTCCCACACACATACCTTTTACACTAATTCCACGCTACACTCTTCCCCTCAGTGGTTACGTACTCTGTCAGATGATGTCACGTGTTTGGGGAGATCAGGTGTGTGTGTGGGCAGGTGTTTATTCTGGTGTGAGTGGAGACCCAGGTGTAGGTTGAGGTTAGATAGGCTGAGAGAGTGATGTGTGAGTTGGTCTTACCTAGTGTGATGTACCTCAGCGCTCAGATGACAAGCTACTGACACTCCCGTCATTCCTGCCTCGCTTCATATATACTGCCCCCTGGCCCACCCTGCTGCTCCTCACCTGGCCCACCAGCTGCCTCCCTCACCTGGCCCACCCTGCAGCCTCCCTCACCTGGCCCACCCTGCTGCCTCCCTCACCTGGCCCACCCTGCTGCCTCCCTCACCTGGCCCACCAGCTGCCTCCCTCACCTGGCCCACC
The DNA here is from genome assembly GCA_009830355.1 of Cherax destructor. Classification (NCBI taxonomy): domain Eukaryota; kingdom Metazoa; phylum Arthropoda; class Malacostraca; order Decapoda; family Parastacidae; genus Cherax; species Cherax destructor. The sequence goes on from WNWK01031159.1 coordinate 21,490, forward strand.
AGCTGCCTCCCTCACCTGGCCCACCAGCTGCCTCCCTCACCTGGCTCACCCTGCTGCCTCCCTCACCTGGCCCACCCTGCAGCCTCCCTCACCTGGCCCACCCTGCTGCCTCCCTCACCTGGCCCACCCTGCTGCCTCCTCACCTGGCTCACCCTGCTGCCTCCTCACCTGGCCCACCCTGCTGCCTCCCTTACCTGGCCCACCCTGCTGCCTCCCTCACCTGTCTCACCAGCTGCCTCCCTCACCTGGCCCACCCTGCAGCCTCCCTCACCTGGTCCACCCTGCTGCCTCCCTCACCTGGCCCACCCTGCAGCCTCCCTCACCTGGTCCACCAGCTGCCTCCCTCACCTGGCTCACCAGCTGCCTCCCTCACCTGGCTCACCAGCTGCCTCCCTCACCTGGCCCACCCGGCAGCCTCCTAACCTAGTCCACCAGCTGCCTCCCTCACCTGGCCCACCCTGCAGCCTCCCTCACCTGGCTCACCAGCTGCCTCCCTCACCTGGCCCACCCTGCTGCCTCCCTCACCTGGTCCACCAGTTGCCTCCCTCACCTGGCCCACCCTGCTGCCTCCTCACCTGGCACAACAGCTGCCTCTCTCACCTGGCCCACCCTGCTGCCTCCTCACCTGGCCACCAGCTGCTCCTCACCTGGCCCACCCTGCTGCCTCCTCTCACCTGGCTCACCAGCTGCCTCCCTCACCTGGCCCACCCTGCTGCCTCCCTCACCTGGCCCACCCTGCTGCCTCCCTCACCTGGCCCACCAGCTGCCTCCCTCACCTGGCTCACCAGCTGCCTCCCTCACCTGGCCCACCCTGCTGCCTCCCTCACATTGGCCCACCAGCTGCCTCCCTCACCTGGCCCACCCTGCTGCCTCCTCACCTGGCTCACCAGCTGCCTCCCTCACCTGGCCCACCCAGCTGCCTCCCTCACCTGGCCCACTCTGCTGCCTCCCTCACCTGGCCCACCAGCTGCCTCCCTCACCTGGCCCACCCTGCTGCCTCCCTCACCTGGCTCACCAGCTGCCTCCCTCACCTGGCCCACCCTGCTGCCTCTCTCACCTGGCCCACCCTGCTGCCTCCCTCACCTGGTCCACCAGCTGCCTCCCTCACCTGGCCCACCCTGCAGCCTACCTCACCTGGCCCACCCTGCAGCCTCCCTCACCTGGCCCACCCTGCTGCCTCCCTCACCTGGCCCACCAGCTGCCTCCCTCACCTGGCCCACCCTGCTGCCTCCCTCACCTGGCTCACCAGCTGCCTCCCTCACCTGGCCCACCCTGCTGCCTCCCTCACCTGGCCCACCAGCTGCCTCCCTCACCTGGCCCACCCTGCAGCCTCCCTCACCTGGCCCACCAGCTGCCTCCCTCACCTGGCCCACCCTGCTGCCTCCCTCACCTGGCCCACTCTGCTGCCTCCCTCACCTGGCCACT
>WNWK01031160.1:0-22913 GCA_009830355.1 Cherax destructor
TAGTGTGTTGCTACACTTTGTGTGATAGTTACACCAGCAGTTTCTGCTCCTATTATGTGTATATTCCAAGTGTTTGCTACACTTTATGTGTGATAGTTACCAGCAGTGTTCTGCTAATATTCTGTTGATAGTTACCCCAGAGTGTTTGCTACACTTTCTTTGATAGTTACCAGGTGTTTGCTACACTATTCTGTGTGATAGTTACACCACAGTGTGTTGCTACACTATTCTGTTGATAGTTACACCAGCAGTGTGTTGCTACACTATTCTGTCTGATATTACACCAGCGTGTTTGCTATACTATTGTGTGATAGTTACACCAGCAGTGTGTTGCTACACTATTCTGCCCTGATAGTTACACAGTGGGAACAAAGCTAGCCCTGTTCCATCATGGGGCCCTTCAGGAGTTGCTAAGGGGCTCTTGATGCGAAAATTGGAGCTTTTATCTCTTTCTTCGAATCAAATCTCAATACCCCCACCTCTCCCCGGTCCTACTTTCGGCCTTCTTATCGGGGATTTTCCCTCTTTGTGAAGTTTAGCTTCTGGCCAGAGGATGAGGTTTGTCAGAGATTGCGTAGTCGGAAATATACATAAAATAACATTTTATCACATTTTTTCTTTTTAATATTTCACGCTTTTTTTTAAATATATGAAGTATTCAATAATAATATATGTTTTGTCAATTGGATATTGTGTTATCTAGGGGCGTGCTGGGACGAGAGGGTTGTCTAGCCTATCATTAATTGATGGAGGTGTTACTGGAGGTTGTCTTACTGTCCTTAGTTGAAGGAAGTTTTACTGGAGGTTGTTTTACTCTCCTTAGTTGAAGGAAGTGTTACTGAGGTTGTTTTACTCTCCTTAGTTGAAGGAAGTGTTACTGGAGGTTGTTTTACTCTCCTTAGTTGAAGGAAGTGTTACTGGAGGTTGTTTTACTCTCCTTAGTTGAAGGAAGTGTTACTGGAGGTTGTTTCTCTCCTTAGTTGAAGGAAGTGTTACAGGAGGTTGTTTTACTCTCCTTAGTTGAAGGAAGTGTTACAGGAGGTTGTCTTACTCTCCTTAGTTGAAGGAAGTGTTACAGGAGGTTGTTTTACTCTCCTTAGTTGAAGGAAGTGTTACTGGAGGTTGTTTTACTCTCCTTAGTTGAAGGAAGTGTTACTGGAGGTTGTCTTACTCTCCTTAGTTGAAGGAAGTGTTACTGGAGGTTGTCTTACTCTCTTAGTTGAAGGAAGTGTTACAGGAGGCTGCCTTTCCAATCCAGGGGTCGCAGCCAAGAGGTGCGACTCTGGCGAGTCTCGTCACAAAGTCTGGCTCCGTCGATTCTGAATAATAATAATAATAATAATAATAATAATAATAATAATAATAATATTATTATTATTATTATTATTATTATTAAAAACACGTTGGTTTGAGTTCACGCAGTGTGACGGACATGTTATAAGGTTCGTCAATGTGAGGTAAAATCCAGAGGTGCTGACTCCCTTTCGAGTTTGAAGGAAGTAAACAAGAGTTTTAATTCGTGGTATACGAACAAGGTGCTGAGTACTGCGCCACTCTAACACCAACTGTAAGGATGAGAGCAGTGTCCCCAGAACACTTGCATGAGAGCAGTGTCCCCGAACACTTGCATGAGAGCAGTGTCCCCAGAACACTTGCATGAGAGCAGTGTCACCAGAACACTTGCATGAGAGCAGTGTCCCCAGAACACTTGTATGAGAGCAGTGTCACCAGAACACTTGCATGAGGCAGTGTCCCAGAACACTTGCATGAGGCAGTGTCCCGAGAACACTTGCATGAGGCAGTGTCCGAGAACACTTGCATGAGGCAGTGTCCGAGAACACTTGCATGAGAGCAGTGTCCGGAACACTTGCATGAGACAGTGTCGAGAACACTTGCATGAGGCAGTGTCCCGGAGAACACTTGCATGAGCAGTGTCCCAGAACTTGCATGAGAGCAGTGTCCCCAGAACACTTGCATGAGAGCAGGTGTCCCCAGAACACTTGCTAGCCAACTTTTCCACTTTTGAAGCAAACACCTGACAGCAGACGGCCAGATTCACATTCATGTTCATGTCTTCAGTACTTAATACCCTGATGAGTAAGACACATGTGCGACAGTTGGGTATCTTTTTGGGAAACGTTTCGCCACAGTAGGCTTCAACAGCCAAATACAGAGGAGAATGTACTGTAGGCAGCAGTAGTGGCAAGGGAAAGATGATGTAATCAGTCCACCAACTTTGGAGAGATTGTTTGAGGTGGTCAGTCCCTCAGCCTGGAGAAGGGTTCAGCTCCATAGTCTGGAATAATATGAAGCTAATCGAAAAGAAATAAATGATGCCCATGCACTCCGCTCCAGGCCCAGACTCATGGAACTCCGTGTTCATCAAGAACTGCAAGAAGCCCCTATCAGTGCTTTAACATCCTATGGAGAGGAGCATGGACACTGGGGTTGTCCCGCAGCTACTAAAAACAACAGACATAGCCCCACCCACAAAGGCGGCAGTAAAGCAATAGCAAAGAACTACAGACCAATAGTGCTAACGTTCCATATCATAAAAATCTTTGATACCCATCAATTGCAAACCCAGGGCAGCATGGGTTTAGAGCAGTCGCTCCTGTCTGTCCCAACTACTGGACCACTACGACAAGGTCCTGGATGCTCTAGAAGACAAACAGAATGCAGATGTTTATACTTACAGACTTTGCAAAAGCCTTTGATAAGTGTGACCATGGTGTAATAGCACACAAATGCGTGATAAAGGAATAACAGGAAAAGTTGGTAGATGAATCTATAATTTCCTAACAAGTAGAACACAAAGAGTAGTAGTCAACAGAGTAAAGTCTGAGGCAGCTAATGTGAAAAGCTCTGTTCCACAAGGCACAGTACTCGCTCCCATCCTGTTCCTCATCCTCATATCTGACATAGACAGGGATATAAGCCACAGTACCGTGTCTTCCTTTGCAGATGACACCCGAATCTGTATGACAGTGTCCACCGTTGAAGACACTGCAAGACTCCAAGCAGACATAAACCAAATCTTTAAATGGGCTGCAGAAAACAATATGAAGTTCAATGATGAGAAATTTCAATTACTCAGATACGGAAAACGTGAGAATTAAAATCTCATCGGAGTACAAAACTAATTCCAACCACACAATAGAGCGAGAAACTAATGTCAAAGACCTGGGAGTGATCATGTCAGAGGATCTCACCTTCAAGGACCATAACACCGTAGCAATCACATCTGCTAGAAAAATGACAGGATGGATAATGAGAACCTTCAAAACCAGGGATGCCAAGCCCATGTTGACACTTTTCAGGTCGCTTGTTCTATCTAGGCTGGAATATTGCTGCACACTAACTGCACCTTTCAAGGCGGGTGAAATTGCTGACCTTGAAAATGTGCAGAGAACCTTCACGGCACGCATAAGTGCGATAAACCACCTCAATTACTGGGAAGCTGAAGTTCCTAAACCTGTACTCTCTAGAACGCAAGCGGAGAGATACATTATTATATACACATGGAAAATTCTCGAGGGCTTAGTACCAAACTTGCACACAAAAATCACTCCCTACGAAAGCAAAAGACTCGGCAGGCGATGTAACATCTCCCCAATGAAGAGCAGGGGTGCCACTAGCACGTTGAGAGACAACACAATAAGTGTCAGGGACCCAAGATTATTCAACTGCCTCCCAGCATACATCAGGGGGATTACCAACAAACCCCTGGCTGTCTTCAAGTGGGCACTGGACAGGCACCTAAAGTCGGTACCTGACCAGCCAGGCTGTGGTTCGTACGTTGGACTGCGTGCGGCCAGCAGTAACAGCCTGGTTGATCAGGCTCTGGTTTAACATGAGGCCTGGTCACAGACTGGGCACGGGGCGTTGCCCCCTGGAATTCTCTCAGGTAAACTCTTAATCTTTTCAATTTTATTTGGTCCCGAGGGGGTCTACCCCCGCAGTGGGCAAAAATCCCATTGTCCTGCCTTTTCATAAGCCAGGTATTTGGGGCAGGACACTCTCATTACCCACCTGCTGCTCTTAACACTCCAAATTGTTAACTTGTTGCAATATTTGGTTAATGTTTAGTATTGGTATTTAGAAATTAAGTGAAGGGCGCCCAACCTCATTTTTTTTTTTTTTTTGCATTTTATTGTGGCAACGTTTGGCTCTCCAGGAACAATAATTTTCACATTAGTTGCATCTGTGTCCATTTACCTAACATTGTGTCGGTAATTCTACCTTCGATTCTTTGCTGTGTCCCTGGACACACTGATGTTCAAGATATGAACACACACACACACACACACACTCACCTGTTCATCACCTGTCAATTTTGCTCAGCAATATTCCTTTTCATATTATGTTTCAGTCTCAGTAAGTGTGCAACTGCTGCCAACAACACTGGTTTAAGTTGATCCACAACAAATTGCTTTTTATTAAACCCTCATTGGGGTTCTAACCAAAATTGGACTCTGTCACTCACATCCCCGACATATGCAGCTCACGGATACCAGGTACAGACACAATCACCGCTCTGTGAAGATGTAAGGTTACTCCAGCTTACGTACTAGCCTGGAGATTTACGACTCTCTCGCCGCGAGTTCAATTCCCACCGTACCGTGGTTTGTTGGCAATCATGTCATTACGATCTCGTGATTCGATAGATTATGCTGTTTGTGGACTGACACACAGGATTCACATGTGATGTCTCCCAAGCCTCACCCTCACTCTCACTGGGCACCTCGCTGAAAGTCCCAACTTTGATGCAGACTAACTCTTTGAGTATTCTAACGAAACTAACCTGTTGTACCAACTAGGATATAAATTATACTCTTACACTATCCCCTACCCGTGTACACCCTATCCCTCCTCTAACCTTCATGCCTATCCTCATACATGTTTATCCTCATACTTGCCTATCCACTACTGTCTATCCTCATACATGTCTATCCTCATACTTGCCTATCCTCATACATTTCTATCCTCATACATGTCTATCCTCATACTTGCCTATCCACATACATGTATATCCTCATACATGTCTATCCTCATACTTGCCTATCCACATACATTTCTATCCTCATACATGTCTATCCTCATACATGTCTATCCTCATACTTGCCTATCCTCATACTTGCCTATCCACATACATGTCTATCCTCATACATGTCTATCCTCATACATGTCTATCCTCATCATTCTATCCACATACATGTCTATCCTCATACATGTCTATCCACATACATGTCTATCCTCATACATGTCTATCCACATACATGTCTATCCTCATACTTCTATCCACATACATGTCTATCCTCATACATGTCTATCCTCATACATGTCTATCCTCTATACATGTCTATCCCATACATGTCTATCCTCATACATGTCTATCCCATACATGTCTATCCTCATACATGTCTATCCATACATGTCTATCCTCATACATGTCTATCCACATACATGTCTATCCTCATACATGTATATCCTCATACATGCCTATCCTCATACGGCCTATCCTCATACATGTCTATCCTCATACATGTCTATCCTCATACATGTCTATCCTCATACATGTCTATCCACATACATGTCTATCCTCATACATGTCTATCCACATACATGTCTATCCTCTATACATGATCCCTATACATGTCTCCTCATACATTCTATCCCCATACATGTCTATCCTCATACATGCCTATCCTCATACATGTCTATCCTCATACATGTCTATCATCTCATCCATACATGCCTATCCTCATACATGCTATCCTCATAATGTCATCTATCATGTCATGATCTCATACATGTCTATCCTCATACATGTCTATCCTCATACATGTCTATCCCATACATGTCATCCTCATACATGTCTATCCTATGTCTATACATGTCTATCCTCATACATGTCTATCCTCATATGTCATCCTCATACTATAGTCTATCCTCATACATGTCTATCCTCATACATGTCCATCCTCATACATGCCTATCCTCATACATGTCTATCCTCATACATGTCTATCCTCATACATGTCTATCCTCATACATGTCTATCCTCATACATGTCTATCCTCATACATGTCTATCCTCATACATGTCTATCCTCATACATGTCTATCCTCATACATGTCTATCCTCATACATGTCTATCCTCACATCATCTCATATGCTATCCATACATGTCTATCCTCATACATGTCTATCCATACATGTCTATCCTCATACATGTCTATCCTCATCATGTCTATCTCATACATGTCATCTCATACATGTCTATCCTCATATGCACTCATACATATCATACATGTCTCTAGCATCATATGCTATCTCATACATGTCTATCCTCATACATGTCTATCCTTCATGCTATCCTCATACATGACTATCCTCATCATGCTATCCTCATACATGTCTTCCTCATCATGTCTCTAGCATGAGATGCTATCATAATGTCTCTACTAATTCATGTATCCCATCTGTATCCTAGGACTCATATGTAGCTGTCTGACTTCAATGCATGTCTGAGCTGGAGACTTCAGTAGTGTCAGTCTGAGCTGAGGACTTCAGTAGTGTCAGTCTGAGCTGAGAGACTTCAGTAGTGTCAGTCTGAGCTGAGGACTTCAGTAGTGTCAGTGGCTGGGAGACTTCAGTAGTGTCAGTCTGAGCTGGAGACTTCAGTAGTGTCAGTCTGAGCTGGGAGACTTCAGTAGTGTCAGTCTGAGCTGAGAGACTTCAGTAGTGTCAGTCTGGCTGGAGACTTCAGTAGTGTCAGTCAGCTGAGAGACTTCAGTAGTGTCAGTCTGAGCTGAGAGACTTCAGTAGTGTCAGCTGAGCTGGAGACTTCAGTAGTGTCAGTCTGAGCTGAGAGACTTCAGTAGTGTCAGTTGAGCTGGAGACTTCAGTAGTGTCAGTCTGAGCTGAGAGACTTCAGTAGTGTCAGTCTGAGCTGGAGACTTCAGTAGTGTCAGTCTGGCTAGAGACTTCAGTAGTGTCAGTCTGAGCTGGAGACTTCAGTAGTGTCAGTTTGAGCTGAGAGACTTCAGTAGTGTCAGTCTGAGCTGGAGACTTCAGTAGTGTCAGTCTGAGCTGGAGACTTCAGTAGTGTCAGTCTGAGCTGAGAGACTTCAGTAGTGTCAGTCTGAGCTAGGACTTCAGTAGTCAGTCTGAGCTGAGAGACTTCAGTAGTGTCAGTCTGAGCTGAGAGACTTCAGTAGTGTCAGTCTGAGCTGAGAGACTTCGTAGTGTCAGTCTGAGCTGGAAGACTTCAGTAGTGTTGGCTGAGAGACTCGTAGTGTCAGCTGAGCTGAGACTTCAGTAGTGTCAGTCTGAGCTGGGAGACTTCAGTAGTGCAGCTGGCTAGACTTCAGAGTCAGTGAGCTGGAGACTTCAGTAGTGTCAGTCTGAGCTGGAGACTTCAGTAGTGTCAGTCTGAGCTGGAGACTTCAGTAGTGTCAGTCTGAGCTGAGAGACTTCAGAGTGTCAGTCTGAGCTGGAGACTTCAGTAGTGCAGTTTGAGCTGGAGACTTCAGTAGTGTCAGTCTGAGCTGAGAGACTTCAGTAGTGTCAGTCTGAGCTGGAAGACTTCAGTAGTGTCAGTCTGAGCTGAGAGACTTCAGTAGTGTCAGTCTGAGCTGGAGACTTCAGTAGTGTCAGTCTGAGCTGAGAGACTTAGTAGTGTCAGCTGAGCTGAGACTTCAGTAGTCAGTCTGAGCTGAGACTCAGTAGTGTCAGCTGAGCTGAGAGACTTCAGTAGTGTCAGTCTGAGCTGGAGACTTCAGTAGTGTCAGTTTGAGCTGAGAGACTTCAGTGTGTCAGTCTGAGCTGAGACTTCAGTAGTGTCAGTCTGAGCTGGAGACTTCAGTAGTGTCAGTCTGAGCTGAGAGACTTCAGTAGTGTCAGCTGAGCTGGAGACTTCAGTAGTGTCAGTCTGAGCTGAGAGACTTCAGTAGTGTCAGTCTGAGCTGGAGACTTCAGTAGTGTCAGTTGAGCTGGAGACTTCAGTAGTGTCAGTCTGAGCTGGAGACTTCAGTAGGTCAGTTGAGCTGGAGACTTCAGTAGTGTCAGTCTGAGCTGAGAGACTTCAGTAGTGTCAGTGAGCTGGGAGACTTCAGTAGTGTCAGTCTGAGCTGAGAGCTTCAGTAGTGTCAGTCGGCTGGAGACTTCAGTAGTGTCAGTCTGAGCTGAGAGACTTCAGTAGTGCAGTCTGAGCTGAAGACTTCAGTAGTGTCGTTGAGCTGAGAGACTTCAGTAGTGTCAGTCTGAGCTGAGAGACTTCAGTAGTGTCAGTCTGAGCTGGAGACTTCAGTACAGTTGTCTAGTTCTGAGCTGAGAGACTCAGTAGTGTCAGTCTGAGCTGAGAGACTTCAGTAGGTCAGTCTGAGCTGAGACTTCAGTAGTGTCAGTCTGAGCTGAGAGACTTCAGTAGTGTCAGTCTGAGCTGAGAGACTTCAGTAGTGTCAGTCTGAGCTGGAAGACTTCAGTAGTGTCAGTTTGAGCTGAGAGACTTCAGTAGTGTCAGTCTGAGCTGAGAGACTTCAGTAGTGTCAGTCTGAGCTGGAAGACTTCAGTAGTGTCAGTCTGAGCTGAGAGACTTCAGTAGTGTCAGTGAGCTGGGAGACTTCAGTAGTGTCAGTCTGAGCTGAGAGACTTCAGTAGTGTCAGTCTGAGCTGGAGACTTCAGTAGTGTCAGTCTGAGCTGAGAGACTTAGTAGTGTCAGTCTGAGCTGAGGACTTCAGTAGTGTCAGTCTGAGCTGGAGACTTCAGTAGTGTCAGTCTGAGCTGGAGAGACTTCAGTAGTGTCAGTCTGAGCTGAGACTTCAGTAGTGTCAGCCTGAGCTGGAGACTTCAGTAGTGTCAGTCTGAGCTGAGACTTCAGTAGTCAGTCTGAGCTAGAGACTAGTAGTGTCAGCTGAGCTGGGAGACTTCAGTAGTGTCAGCTGAGCTGGAGACTTCAGTAGTGTCAGCCTGAGCTGGGAGACTTCAGTAGTGTCAGTCTGAGCTGGAGACTCAGTAGTGTCACTGAGCTGAGAGACTTCAGTAGTGTCAGTCTGAGCTGGAGACTTCAGTAGTGTCAGTCTGAGCTGGAGACTTCAGTAGTGTCAGTCTGAGCTGAGAGACTTCAGTAGGTCAGCCTGAGCTGGAGACTTCAGTAGTGTCAGCCTGAGCTGGGAGACTTCAGTAGTGTCAGCCTGAGCTGGAGACTTTAGTAGTGTCAGCTGAGCTGGGAGACTTCAGTAGTGTCAGCCTGAGCTGGGAGACTGTAGTGTCAGCCTGAGCTGGGAGACTTCAGTAGTGTCAGCCTGAGCTGGGAGACTTCAGTGGTGTCAGCCTGAGCTGGGAGACTTCAGTAGTGTCAGCCTGAGCTGGGAGACTTTAGTAGTGTCAGCCTGAGCTGGGAGACTTTAGTAGTGTCAGCCTGAGCTGGGAGACTTCAGTAGTGTCAGCCTGAGCTGGGAGACTTCAGTAGTTTCAGCCTGAGCTGGAGACTTCACTAGTGTCAGCCTGAGCTGGGAGACTTCAGTAGTGTCAGCCTGAGCTGGGAGACTTCAGTAGTGTCAGTCTGAGCTGAGAGACTTCAGTAGTGTCAGCCTGAGCTGGGAGACTTCAGTGGTGTCAGCCTGAGCTGGGAGAGGAATTTGAATGATATTTATATATATATATATATATATATATATATATATATATATATATATATATATATATATATATATATATATATATATATACGAAAATAGCAACAATAATGTCAAAACAACTTAAAAACAGGAAAACCAACGTTAACGGTAAGCAACAGCTATATTAATAGCATTAACGGCAAAACAACAGCCAGATGGCAAACAGGAACAACAGCTGGCAACGGTGATACACATAGCCCGGCAGCGCAACACCCCGGCAAACAGCACCACTAACAGGTGCAACATTAACAACAGCAAGGAACAACAGGGGCGGGCAACAGGCGAGAACGGGAACCCCAGCGTAAATAACAGACTCAGATGTGCTCAGCATGGTTCCTGTTTGTTCCTGACATCCTCCACCAGACTCATACCCTCCACCAGACTCATACCCTCCACTCGTACCCCTATTGTCATTATTATTATTGTGAGACCCAGCCACTAGGCTCACATCGTTATTATTATTAGTAGTAGTAGTATTAGTAGTATTTATCCTAATTATTCGTCTTTTTCTCTTTTTCTTTTCTTCAGAACTTTTGTTTATAACTTGAAAACGGCTTTCCCGATCGGTTTCCGATCGGTCGTTTCACTGTTCAAGCAAGCTGTTCTGATAGTCAGTTTGGTAGAGAAGTTAGTTTATGTCAGTCACTGTTCGAGTCGAGTCTTGAGACATAACGAGGTACCTGGAGCACACATACATACTTGTATATATTATTGTAAATTGATGACATTGTACCTGATGGTACTTAAGAGCCATTAAGATATATGTGCCTTCAGCATCATAATACTGTATATGAGAGAAGTGTAGGAGCTAACCTCCTAATTCATATCCTAATTAATATCCTGATTGTTTAAATTGATTTACTTTGATACCCTAGACATTTTAACTTTGTTAATAAACATATTAAATGTATTTCTTTGGTTAGTACCCTCTCAGTTGAAATCCTAAGATACTATTGATTATTACGGATAACTGGACCAGGATACTGACTACTTGTTACAAAAACCCAGTAACAGACTGAATGCTAGAGGGGCAGACCTTTCTAGTATTCACTGTTGATGTTTATTTCTAATAGATATCGCGTCTTTTGTAACAACTATACAGCATTTTCGGGTCAGACTTGACTTTCGATGATATGTCATTTTCGTACTCTCGCTGGGCCTCCCTCCTTATCTGTGCATACTCGTTTCTGGCTCTACGACTAATCTCCTTATTTTCCTGGGTCCTTTGCCTTTTGTACTTTTTCCATTCTCTAGTGCATTTAGTCTTTGCCTCCCTGCACCTTTGGGTAAACCAAGGGCTCGTTCTGGACTTTCCATTATTTCTGTTGCCCTTGGGAACAAACCTTTCCTCTGCTTCCTTGCATTTTATTGTTACGTATTCCATCATTTCGTTTACTGACTTTCCTTCCATGTCTCTGTCCCACTGAACCTCCTGCAGGAAGTTCCTCATACCCATGTAGAGACCCCTTTTATAGTTTGGCTTTTCCCTTTCAACTCCTGTTGCCCTCTCCACTTGTAACTCTACTATGTGCTTAAAGCTCAGAATCATGTGGTCACTGGCTCCCAGGGGCCTCTCTTATGTGATGTCCTCAATGTCTGAGCTGCTCAGGGTGAACATGAGGTCCAGTCTTGCTGGTTTGTCCTCTCCTCTTTTTCTGGTAGTGTCCCTGACATGTTGGTGCATGAGGTTTTCCAGTACCACATCCATCATCTTGGCTCTCCATGTTTCTGGACCCCCATGTGGCTCAAAATTTTCCTAATCGATCTCCCTGTGGTTGAAATCACCCAAAACCAGTAATTTTGCTCTGCTCGAGTGAGCTCTTCTTGCCACCTCAGCCAATGTGTCCACCATTGCTCTGTTGCTCTCTTCATATTCCTCTCTTGACCTGCAGTTCTGTGGTGGGTTATACATCACTGCAATGACTACCTTATGTTCCCCAGACTGAATTGTACCTATTATGTAGTCTCTTTCACTAATCACGTCCATGCCTTCCATTTCCTCAAATCTCCATTGGTTTCTTACGAGCAGTGCAACTCCTCCTTCCCCTCTACTCCTATCTTTCCTCAGGATCTGATATCCCGGTGGGAAGATTGCGTCTGTTATTGCCTGAGTGAGTTTCGTTTCTGTGACTGCTATGATGTCTGGGGACTTCTCGTTGATTCTTTCATTCCACTCCTCATATTTATTCGTTATTTCATCTGTGTTCGTGTACCAAATTTTCAACTTCGTTTCTAAAACTGTGGTCCTGGGGGAATATTGGGGTTGAGGGAACAGGAGCCCTGGTGGGGGCCTATGGGGGGTTGTGGTGGGGGTGGGGGCAGAGTGCCCATAGGGGGTTGCTGTAGGGGTGGGGTTTGTGATGTGGGGGTGGGGACAGAAGGAACGGTGTGTGGGTGTCGGTTTAAATTGTTCAGTTGCCTTGGGGTTGTCATGGTTGGAGTCCTTCTGTGGGTGTTTCTGGAGGGTGTGTTTTCCCTTCCACCTGGGTCTGGGTTCTTCCACTCTTCTTTGTCATTTCCTCTCGTTCCTCCTTTCGTCTTTGTATCCTCTCTTTCAGTAACATTTTTTCCTCTTGTGTTCTGTCTCGATCGAGGTACATTCTCTGGTACTCCAGATTGTCTCTCAGTCGTACTTTCTCCTGCAGGATCATGGATCGAGCTGATTCTGCCTTGAAAATTACTTTGAGAGGCCGTTCTCTTCCCCTTGTAAACCACCCAATTCTCTGAAAATTTGTCATAGAGTCATGTCGCCTTCACCTATTGCTTTCATGATACCTTCAATCGTTTTTTTCTCCTCCTGTTTTCTTTTATCATGGGTAACAAAAAGGCACAATACCGTGACTGGAACAATACACACACAACCCGCACATATAAAAGAGAGGAGCTTACGACGACGTTTCGGCCCGACTTGGACCATTTACAAAGTCACACTAACACACAAAGACGGGGGAAGTGGTATTTATAGGCAGGCAGACAGGGAGGGTACCAGAGAGTGGGGAAATAATGGAGTAAGTAGTGGAAGTGGTAGTAGTAGTAATAGTAGTAGTGGAGACAGTCATGTTCTAGAGGAGCACTGCAATGAGGCTAGCGGCCCGCAAGGGTGGGACGAGAACACTTCCACTACTTACTCCATTATTTCCCCACTCTCTGGTACCCTCCCCTGTCTGCCTGCCTATAAATACCACTTCCCCCGTCTTTGTGTGTTAGTGTGACTTTGTAAATGGTCCAAGTCGGGCCGAAACGTTGTCGTAAGCTCCTCTCTTTTATATGTGCGGGTTGTGTGTGTATTTATCATGGGTATTCCCTTCGACTTCCTGGAGCCTGTAGACAAAAATCGACCTCTTCCTTTCGTCCTCCCACTGTGTCTCCCTTTGCATCCTCTGAGATGTTTTAGTTCCTTCCATTGAAGTGTCCCTTCCTTCAGTCCCTTCCCTGGCTGAAGCCCCTATGCTCCGTGGTCTGTACTTCCTGCTCCTGTGTTCCTGGCCACTGCAGTTGACTGTTGGAGTCTCTGCATATAGCATAGCTACTTCCTTGTCTTCAGACCTCTCACTTGTTCTTAGTGTGCTCCTTGTCTTTTCCTGGGCCCCACGTGGGTCTGATACGGCCTTTGCATACAGTATAGCTTCTTTGCTCCCTACAGTCCCCTTGTCTGTGACTGATGTAGAAGTTCCTGATGGCATGTCTGAATTGTCATTTTTCTCTTTAAGCTATTTCAGGTTTTTCAGTTCCTCTTCTAAGCACTGTATCTTAGCTTCTGCTGTTTTGGCTTGTAGCACCCACTTCCTGCTCTCTGCAGCTATCCTCTCCTGTATGTGTATTGTGTGTGTGTGTGTGTGTGTGTGTGTGTGTGTGTGTGTGTGTGTGTGTGTGCAGACAAATTTATCAAAGTAATTAATTGGTTCATAAAACTTTAAACCATTGTAATCTCTGTGATAACTAGAGAATGACTCTTCTGATCGGCTTCAAACTCTCAGTACAGGTACAGGTAGGTTGGCCAGGACGGGTCCTGACCCGGGTCTTCTCCACATATCAAGGTTCACCTTGTTATTATTAGTCTGCTTAAATCCAAATTTACCTTCTGTATTAAACAGTAATATTGATTACCATCTAATATATAAAAAATGCCTCGTCTTATCGGTTTCAAACTATTAACACTGATACATTCCATAAGAAGGATGACAATAAATCTAGAATGTTTAGATGCAAATTTGAATAAAGAAATCGTTGGATTCAGAGAAATTACGGGAGAATGTCTTATCTGATAGGCTTCAAACTTATAGTGTTGATGGATTTTATTAAAAGAAAGCTTGACTTTCACTTTGACCTGTGTAAATGTTAAACTACCACTTTTATTAAATAAATTAGTTTCCATGTAATATCTAGAGAATGCTTCTTCTGGTAGGCTTAAGCCTTGATGTATATTACAAGTATTTTTGTATTGTATTTGAGGCTTGCATTAATTTGCCAATTTTATAGATTTTTCTTTTTATCAAATTGGACTTTCTTAAAAAACACTAAATCAAACATTTCTTTAAGATGGTTGTAGAGAATTGTAAATACAATACAAATGGAAAAAAAAAGATATATATTTGAAAGTCATATTTTATAACGTTTTTAATTTCTATGAGTTTAATGAGATGTTAAATATTAGATGAGGCGATGCCCGAGTCGTCCCATTGTTAGCTACAGTTTTCCCCTCCCATATAACACCATGATCAAAGTAAATGTAAAGTGTGTATGTGTAGGCACCAACTTTATTGTACTCTGTGCTGTAACTGGGATGGTCGGCTTCAAACTTTTAGTGTTGATGTGTTTTCGTGGAGGTAAACAATATCTTGATGTTAGCTCGTGTAAGTTATCATTGGTGTCTGTGGAATAACTGGAGAAAGTTGCTTCTGGTCAGTAATAAGTCACAGTGTTGGACTTTATTTGGTTATTCTGGGTAAAATTGTCTTAAATGTTCTTGTATGAACTTATAACATCAGTGTTCTCTCAAGGAAGGTTCTTTGATGCCAGTCAGAGACTCGTAATCTAAAGAACTACTCTACTTGCTTGCCCCTTCCTTTGATCCAACCTAAATGCCTGAGGGTTTAGTGCTTCCCCATGAAAATAATATAACATCAGTGTGTCTTCAAGACCAGTGTTCAACACTTGTGTTCAATAAACTTACATCAAACTTTCTTCAAAGCTGGTCACTCTTACTTAGAACAAAGTTTGCATTGATTTTGGGCTCTATAGGTTCTATTTTTTTTAGGGAGATTTGAAAAATTCAAATACTTCTTTTAATGCAATAATTTATGAGTGTGGCGTCTGATTACCTTCAAGACTTCCTTTCTGATTACTTAATAGCGCATCATCTGATTGTCTTCAAGCTTATTGTGCTTGTGTGTTTTAGGATACTGGTCTGTTTGGTTTGTATATGTCCTAATTTAACATTTTTATTCAGTACATTTAATTAGTTTCCATGTGATGACTTGTGACTGTCTCGTGTCATTCCCTTCACATCTTCAACATTAATAGTATTTAACTTCATCATAAAGTTGTGCCGCACTCTGCACTGTTCATTTCATACAGTAACCAAAATACATCTAATTGTTGTTGTTGTTATTATTAGTAGTAGTAGTAGTATTGGTACTATTTTATTATTATTATTATTATTGTTGTTGTAATTATAAGGTTAGGGGGAAGATGAGACGGGTAATAAGAGAGAAGGGGAAGGGGAGGGGGTAGAGGAGGGGGAGGGAGGGGAAGGAGTGTGTGAGAGTCACCTAATAAGGCTACACAGAGTCCCGTGTCGTGCTGTCTAAATTATCCCCTTTATCTGTTGTTGATGTTACTGTTGTTGCTGTTATTGTTGCTTCTGGTACTCTTGTTGCTGTTATTGTTGTTGTTATTATTGCTCCTGTTACTGTTGCTGCTGGTATTGTTGCTGTTACTGTTGCTGCTGTTATTGTTGTTGCTGTTATTGTTGCTGCTGTTATTGTTGTTTCTGTTATTGTTGCTGCTGTTGTTGCTGTTGCTGCTGTTACTGTTACTGCTGTTATTGTTGCTGCTGCTGTTGTTGCTGTTACTGTTATTGTTGCTGTTACTGTTGCTGCTGTTACTGTTGCAGCTGTTGTTGCTGTTATTGTTGCTGTTATTGTTGCTGTTATTGTTGCTGCTGTTATTGTTGCTGTTACTGTTGCTGCTGTTATTGTTGCTGCTGTTACTGTTGCTGCTGTTATTGTTGCTGCTGTTACTGTTGCTGCTGTTATTGTTGATGTTATTGTTGCTGCTGTTACTGTTGCTGCTGTTATTGTTGATGTTATTGTTGCTGCTGTTATTGTTGTTGCTGTTATTGTTGCTGCTGTTATTGTAGCTGTTACTGTTGTTGCTGTTATTGTTGCTGCTGTTATTGTTGCTGCTGTTATTGTTGCTGCTATTATTGTTGCTGCTGTTATTGTTGTTGCTGTTATTGTTGCTGCTGTTATTGTTGATGTTATTGTTGCTGTTGTTATTGTTGATACTGTTATTGTTGTTGCTGTTATTGTTGCTGATGTTATTGTTGCTGCTGTTATTGTTGCTGCTGTTATTGTTGCTGCTGTTATTGTTGCTGCTGTTACTGTTGCTGCTGTTACTGTTGCTGTTGTTATTGTTGTTGCTGTTATTGTTGCTGCTGTTATTGTTGCTGTTATTGTTGCTGCTGTTATTGTTGCTGTTACTGTTGTTACTGTTATTGTTGCTGCTGTTATTGTTGCTGTTGTTACTGTTGCTGCTGTTATTGTTGCTGCTGTTACTGTTGCTGCTGTTATTGTTGCTGTTACTGTTGCTGCTGTTATTGTTGTTGTTACTGTTGCTGCTGTTATTGTTGCTGTTGTTATTGTTGTTGCTGCTGTTACTGTTGCTGCTGTTATTGTTGCTGTTGTTACTGTTGCTGCTGTTATTGTTGCTGCTGTTACTGTTGCTGTTATTGTTGCTGTTACTGTTGCTGTTATTGTTGCTGCTGTTACTGTTGCTGCTGTTATTGTTGCTGCTGTTACTGTTGCTGCTGTTATTGTTGCTGCTGTTACTGTTGCTGCTGTTATTGTTGCTGTTACAGTTGCTGTTATTGTTGCTGCTGTTACTGCTGTTATTGTTGCTGTTACTGTTGTTGCTGTTATTGTTGCTGCTGTTGCTGCTGTTATTGTTACTGCTGTTACTGTTGCTGCTGTTATTGTTGCTGTTGATATTGTTGCTGCTGTTATTGTTGCTGTTATTGTTGCTGCTGTTACTGCTGTTAGTGTTGCTGTTACTGTTGTTGCTGTTATTGTTGCTGCTGGTATTGTCGCTGCTGTTTTGGTGTTGCTGCAGATATTGCTGCATTTGCTGCTGGTGCTGCTGCTTGTTGTAGTGTTGCTGTTGCTACTGGATATAGTACTGTTACTGCTGCTGCTTCTAGTACTGTCTCTCTTGTTGCTGTTACTTTGTTGCTGTTATTGTTGTTGCTGTTACTTTGTTGCTGTTATTGTTGTTGCTGTTACTTTGTTGCTGTTATTGTTGTTGCTGTTACTTTGTTGCTGTTATTGTTGTTGCTTTTACTTTGTTGCTGTTATTGTTGTTGCTTTTACTTTGTTGCTGTTATTGTTGTTGTTGTTACTTTGTTGCTGTTATTGTTGTTACTTTGTTGCTGTTATTGTTGTTGCTGTTACTTTGTTGCTGTTATTGTTGTTGTTGTTACTTTGTTGCTGTTATTGTTGTTGTTGTTACTTTGTTGCTGTTATTGTTGTTACTTTGTTGCTGTTATTGTTGTTGCTGTTACTTTGTTGCTGTTATTGTTGTTGTTGTTACTTTGTTGCTGTTATTGTTGTTACTTTGTTGCTGTTATTGTTGTTGCTGTTACTTTGTTGCTGTCATTGTTGTTGCTGTTACTTTGTTGCTGTTATTGTTGTTGCTGTTACTTTGTTGCTGTTATTGTTGTTGTTGTTACTTTGTTGCTGTTATTGCTACATTATGTTGTACGATGGTGCTGGAACACCCAAAGTGAGACACTGCAGTAGATATGTATCTTCCATCTTGTAAGACACTGCAGTTGATATGTATCTTCCATCTTGTAAGACACTGCAGTTGATATGTATCTTCCATCTTGTGAGACACTGCAGTTGATATGTATCTTCCATCTTGTGAGACACTGCAGTAGATATGTATCTTCCATCTTGTGAGACACTGCAGTAGATATGTATCTTCCATCTTGTGAGACACTGCAGTAGATATGTATCTTCCATCTTGTAAGACACTGCAGTAGATATGTATCTTCCATCTTGTGAGACACTGCAGTAGATATGTATCTTCCATCTTGTGAGACACTGCAGTTGATATGTATCTTCCATCTTGTGAGACACTGCAGTTGATATGTATCTTCCATCTTGTAAGACACTGCAGTTGAGATGTATCTTCCATCTTGTAAGACACTGCAGTTGAGATGTATCTTCCATCTTGTAAGACACTGCAGTAAATATGTATCTCCCTCACAGAATACCTGGACGTGCTCACAACTCATTGAACATTAGATACAGTTATCTACGTGAGTGGCTACAAGGAGGTGTCGTAGCTCTACACCTCAGATCATCAACCTCAGACTTCAGCATAAGCACAGTATCATCAGCAAAAAGTAACTGTGTCTACTCTCATTTTTATTTGATTTCCCCATAATTTAATGCCACCCCTCTCCCCAACACCCTAGCATTTGCTTCTTTTGCAACCCCCATCTATAAATATGTTAAACAACCATGGTGACATTACACATCCCTTGAAGGATGCGCAGTAGAGCTGAACAGCGCAGGGAAGGAAGTGTTCGTGTAAGTCAGGGCACCAGGCGCTGCTGTACAAGGCAGCATGGTCACACTGTTGATGGAAATATGCAGTAGTTGGATATCTTTATTGGTGAAACGTTTCACCTACACAGTAGGCTTCTTCAGTCGAATGCAGAGGCGGCAATAGCAATGAAAAAGAATTTGAGGTGGTCAGTCCCTCAGCCTGGAGAAGAGTTCAGCTCCATGGAGCTCAACTCTTAGTTTATATGCGCTAGGGTTATGGATATTCCCGAGCTTCAGGACTCCGCATTTACATTGAACTGTATCTGCCACTTTTCTGACTACGACATGAGTTTGTCTAAATCCTCCTGAAGTTCGGTGACATCTTCCTCTGAATCAATGTCTTCGTGTCATCAGCGAATATGCTCGTTTTAGTAATTCCCCAGGTCAAGGTCATGTAAATTATTTACAACAATGTCTTTAAAACTGATCCCTGTGGAATGCCACTTGTTACAGGTCCCCACTACAGTGTTTACAGGTCCCCACTACAGTGTTTACAGGTCCCCACTACAGTGTTTACAGGTCCCCACTACAGTGTTTACAGGTCCCCACTACATTGTCTACAGGTCCCCACTATAGTGTTTACAGATCCCCACTACAGTGTTTACAGGTCCCCACTACAGTGTCTACATTATGTCCTTGTATTGTATTGATAAAGCCACTGGATGTCGAAGCGTCTACAAAGATACCCAGATGTTGCATGTGTCTAATTCTTTGTGACCAACCTTGTAGATTATATAAGATGATATGCAGCTATGCGATTTTCTTGAAGAAAAAAAAGACTGTCCACTAGGGACTTTTGTTGAAGTCCCTTGTGGGCGAAACATCTTAAATAATATGCCATAACCCGCATGTTATAGGTCACCCAAACATGATGCTGGGGTGGTGTTAGGGTGATGCTGGGGTGGTGTTAGGGTGATGCTGGGGTGGTGTTAGGGTGATGCTGGGGTGGTGTTAGGGTGATGCTGGGGTGGTGTTAGGGTGATGCTGGGGTGGTGTTAGGGTGGTGTTAGGGTGTGCTGTGGTGGTACTAGGGTGTTGCTGATGAGTGTTGTGGTGTGGGCAGTGGGTTGAGAGTGGTGTGGGCGGTGGGTGGGTGGAGAGTGGTGCAGGAGGAATGAGTCGCCACCCACCTGCCTGCCCGCCCACCTCGACCCCTCAGGCGTCCACCCACCCACACGGGCGGCCATGGTGCCACACACCACACTTGCTGGGTGGGCGTCAGGAAAGAGAATGTCTACCCACGCTCTTACCCACACTATACTCTCACCCACACTAAACTCTCACCCACACCATGGCCAGGCTCCGAGAGTAGAAAAGTGGGTTGGGAAGTACACAAGGTCTATAACTTGCTCAATAAGAACATAAGAACATAAGAAAGGAGGAACACTGCAGCAGGCCTGTTGGCCCATACTAGGCAGGTCCTTCACAATCCATCCCACTAACAGAATAATTGCCCAACCTAATTTTCAATTCTACCCAAGAAATAAGCTTTTAAGATTCTATTAACTCAAGTGCGAGTCCCACTCAAATCCAACCCCTCTCACTCATGAATTTATCCAACCTAAATTTGAAACTACCCAAGGTCCTAGCTTCAATGACCCTACTAGGCAGACTGTTCCACTCATCAACTACCCTATTTCCAAACCAATATTTTCCTATATCCTTTCTAAATCTAAACTTATCCAATTTGAATCCATTATTGCGGGTTCTCTCTTACATAAGAACATAAGAAAGGAGGAACACTGCAGCAGGCCTGTTGGCCCATACTAGGCAGGTCCTTCACAATCCGTCCCACTAACAGAATATTTGCTCAACCCAATTTTCAATGCTACCCAAGAAATAATCTTTGACAATTCTACCCACTCATGCGCGAGTCCCACTCAAATCCAACCCCTCTCACTCATGAATTTATCCAACCTAAATTTGAAACTACCCAAGGTCCTAGCTTCAATAACCCTACTAGGCAGACTGTTCCACTCATCAACTACCCTATTTCCAAACCAATACTTTCCTATATCCTTTCTAAATCTAAACTTATCTAACTTGAATCCATTATTGCGGGTTCTCTCTGGAGAGATATCCTCAAGACCTTATTTATATCCCTTTGTTATACCCATTTTCCACTTGTATACCTCGATCATGTCTCCCTCATTCTACGTCTTACAAGTGAATGTAATTTTAGGGTCTTCAATCTTTCTTCGTAAGGAAGATTTCTAATGCTATGTATTAATTTAGTCATTCTACGCTGAATGTTTTCTAACGAATTTATGTCCATTCTGTAATATGGAGACCAGAACTGAGCTGCGTAATCTAGGTGAGGCCTTACTAATGATGTATAAAGCTGTAATATAACCTCTGGACTTCTGTTGCTAACACTTCTTGATATAAATCCCAGTAATCTATTTGCCTTATTACGTACGCTTAGGCATTGCTGTCTTGGTTTAAGGTTGCTGCTTACCATCACCCCCAAGTCCTTCTCGCAATCTGTATGGCTAAGTTCTACGTTATTTAACTTATAAGTGCTTGGGTTATGGACACTCCCGAGCTTCAGAACCTTGCATTTATCTACATTGAACTGCATCTGCCACTTTTCTGACCACGAATTAAGTTTGTCTAAATCTTCCTGAAGTTCTATGACATCTATGTTTGAATCAATTATCCTACCTATCTTCGTGTCGTCGGCGAATTTGCTCATATCACTAGTAATTCCCTCATCAAGGTCATTGATATATATTATAAATAACAATGGGCCTAAGACTGATCCCTGTGGAACACCACTTGTTACAAGTCCCCATTCGGATTTAACCCCATTTATGCACACTCTCTGCTTCCTATTGGTGAGCCATGACTCGATCCATGACAGCACTTTTCCCCCAATGCCATGAGCTGCCACTTTCTTTAACAGTCTCTGGTGCGGTACTCTATCAAAAGCCTTACTAAAGTCTAAATAAACAATATCGAATTCTTTATCGTGATCAACAGCCTCAAAAGCTTTACTGAAGAAGGTTAATAAATTAGATAGGCAGGAACGGCCCCTCGTGAATCCATGCTGGGTATCATTAATCAAATTATGGTTATCTAGATGGCTTCTAATAATATCAGCTATAATTGACTCTAGTAATTTGCCTACAATTGAGAGACCTCAAGACCTTATTTATATCAACCTTATTAATACCCATCTTCCACTTATATACCTCGATCATGTCTCCCCTCATTCTTCGTCTTACAAGTGAATGTAATTTAAGGGTCTTCAATCTTTCTTCATACGGAAGATTTCTAATGCTATGAATTAACTTTGTCATTCGTCGCTGAATGTTTTCTAACGAATTTATATCCATTCTGTAAAATGGAGACCAGAACTGAGCTGCATAATCTAGGTGAGGCCTTACTAATGATGTATAAAGCTGTAATATAACCGCTGGACTTCTGTTGCTTACACTTCTTGATATAAATCCCAGTAATCTATTTGCTTTATTTCTTACGCTTAGGCATTGCTGACTTGGTTTGAGGTTGCTGCTTACCATAACCCCCAGATCCTTTTCGCATTCTGTACGGCTGAGTTCAACATTATTAAGCTGGTAGGTGCTAGGGTTATGAACATTCCCGAGCTTTAGAACTTTGCATTTATCTACATTGAACTGCATCTGCCATTTTTCTGACCAGGAATTGAGTTTGTCTAAATCCTCCTGAAGTTCCGTGACATCTACGTCTGAATCGATTATCCTACCTATCTTCGTGTCATCAGCGAATTTGCTCATATCACTAGTAATATGAAACAGCTGGACCGACTGATATGAAACAGCTGGACCGACTGAAACAAAATAAATCGCCGGGTCCTGATGAGCTTTTTGCAAGGGTTCTTAAGGAATGCAAAATGGAACTCTGTGAACCAATATCTAACATTTTTAATTTATCTCTTCAAACAGGTGTAGTGTCTGATATGTGGAAGATAGCTAATGTAATTCCTATTTTTAAAGCAGGGGACAAGTCACTACCGTCAAACTACCGCCCAATAAGCCTGACCTCAATTGTAGGCAAATTACTAGAGTCAATTATAGCTGATATTATTAGAAGCCATCTAGATAACCATAATTTGATTAATGATACCCAGCATGGATTCACGAGGGGCCGTTCCTGCCTATCTAATTTATTAACCTTCTTCAGTAAAGCTTTTGAGGCTGTTGATCACGATAAAGAATTCGATATTGTATATTTAGACTTTAGTAAGGCTTTTGATAGAGTACCGCACCAGAGACTGTTAAAGAAAGTGGCAGCTCATGGCATTGGGGGAAAAGTGCTGTCATGGATGGAAAAATAAACACATAAGCAGTATAATGTGATCCTTTATTGACAACGTTTCGCCCACGCAGTGCTTTATCGAGTCACAGACAGATC
>WNWK01031161.1:0-22913 GCA_009830355.1 Cherax destructor
TAGAAACGTGATTTTGAGCATTGATGAAGCATTCGGGATCTTGATTACACCTTCTAATTCAGCCCAATCATTGAGATCTTCAATTGATTGCTTGATTTCGTCTGTATATATGGAAATGATGAGTTTATCAAGTCGCTTCATAAACACAGATCGTTTCGTTTTGCTCGCATAAATGGTGATGTTGAGAGAGCAAAGTCTTGATCATCAAAGGTTTTGATAGCAGGTGGTGAAAGGTTTTTTTTTTCCTTCCTCATCGTTGATGAATGTGACAAGGCTTCGTGAAGATTTTTAAGGGTTGAAGAGTGAAGAGTCCTCGTTGATCTTCACTATGACCTTCCTGGGCAAGAATCAGAAGCAGAATCTCACTAACACCACCATCAGTACCACGAACAACAATGACTTTTAGCTATGTTTTTGAATATTTATTATCTTTATGATTCTGTATTTCTTAAATAAAGAATAATAGTGTAAAGCTAATGTTTCTCTCAATGAAGGTCTAGTTGATGTATGGACATAATGTGAATCATAATAAAGGTAGTCATGAGATCAACATGTATGTGTAGTTTCCTTTTCGTTTGAATCATGATCCTAAAGGTCACATTTGGTGGAATCAAGGAAGTTCAGACATCAAGGTCCATCTGTTTGACTTTTTTGGGGTTATCCTAGGTTCTAACTACATATACCTGGAGTCTACCTGGAGAGAATTCCAGGGGTCAACGCCCCCGCGGCCCGGTCCGCGACCAGGCCTCCTGTTGGACCAGAGCCTGATCAACCAGGCTGTTACTGCTGGCCTCACGCAGTCCAACGTACGAACCACAGCCTGGCTGGTCAGGTACCGACTTTAGGTGCCTGTCCAGTGCCTGCTTGAAGACAGCCAGGGGTTTGTTGATAATCCCCCTGATGTATGCTGGGAGGCAGTTGAACAATCTTGGGCCCCTGACACTTATTGTGTTGTCCCTCAACGTGCTAGTGGCACCCCTGCTCTTCATTGGGGGGATGTTACATCGCCTGCCGAGTCTTTTGCTTTCGTAGGGAGTGATTTTTGTGTGAAAGTTTGGTACTAAGCCCTCGAGAATTTTCCATGTGTATATAATAATGTATCTCTCCGGCCTGCGTTCTAGAGTACAGGTTTAGGAACTTCAAGCGTTCCCAGTAATTGAGGTGGTTTATCACACTTATGCGTGCGGTGAAGGTTCTCCTCACATTTTCAAGGTCAGCAATTTCACCCGCCTTGAAAGGTGCAGTTAGTGTGCAGCAATATTCCATGGGCTTGGCATCCCTGGTTTTGAAGGTTCTCATTATCCATCCTGTCATTTTTCGAGCAGATGCATTTGCTACTTTGTTATGGTCCTTGAAGGTGAGATCCACTGACATGATCACTCCCAGGTCTTTAACATTAGTTTTTCGCTCTATTGTGTGGTTGGAATTAGTTTTGTACTCCGATGAGATTTTAATTTCTTCATGTTTTCTGTATCTGAGTAATTGAAATTTCTCATCATTGAACTTCATATTGTTTTCTGCAGCCCATTTAAAGATTTGGTTTATGTCTGCTTGGAGTCTAGCCGTGTCTTCAACGGTGGACACTGTCATACAGATTCGGGTGTCATCTGCAAAGGAAGACACAGCACTGTGGCTTATATCCCTGTCAATATCTGATATGAGGATGAGGAATAGGATGGGAGCAAGTACTGTGCCTTGTGGAACAGAGGTTTTCACAGTAGCTGTCTCAGACTTTACTCTGCTGACTACTATGCTGCTACTATATGTTGCTGTATATGATAATGTAACTGTATTTGTGTATACCTGAATAAAGTTACTTATTATTTATGTTCCAGGAATTAGAATTACCTTTAATGAGTTTTTTTTACCTTTGACATTCCTGCTAATCTGCTTGTTGGACCTGTTGAGTAGAACAAAGACATCAACACCAGGAACAGTGCGTCGTGGGTGGTCTGCCCAAGGGAAGAACGCCGGCCTCTGCACTCCTGCTGCTGTATTCTGATAACCATCATTGCCTAAGGAGTCGCCTTGCTGCCTTTCAAAGCATCATTTCGACACCTCTGCTTTCTAGCACGTGTACCTATGGTATACAGTTGCCCTCGCTCCCAGTTTAGTGTGAGCATCTCTGATGAATATTTAGAAAGCTTTTTTTTAAACCAATATCTTTTTTTCAGACAAACTAGCTATCTTTTTGCGTCGTAATTTTCCAATAGGCCAGTTGATCCCCCTTCATTGAGGTGGTTAAAGATACCCACACAGTGGATTGGCTAGACTATACCAATTGGATAACACCAACGCCTTTCTCTACTCTCCTAAACCTTCTTCATTCTTCTGGGCCGGTTGGACCTGCGCCTTTGGTGGTGTATTCGTCTGACCGGTGCCTGTGGCTGGATTCCAGGTGATTTACGCACAGGACGCCCACTCTGGGCAGGTACATACACATGCACAAACCCCATGATAGCCAACCGACTGATAGCAGGCCTTCAGCCCATGCATAACTGACAAGATGAATTCACTGCAAGGTACCTCGACTGCCCAACCTCCTACCATAACCCCTTCTCCCCCCAACCCTGCCAACCCCCACTCAAAACCCACCTCCTTCTCCCTCTTGCTTAAGTACTCAAAAGGAGATTTAGATGTCACCACTGCCATGAACCGCCTGTTTCAAATAACCCAAGCACCCCAAACTAACGTAATTAAAACAAACACTGGCTTCAAACTCCTCCTTAATCAACAATTTTATAGCATATACACTGATATTCAGACAAGGCCCAGACTCTTAGAGGCTGGATTCTCCATCATATGGAGCCCAGAACACCGGGCCCAGAGTACAGTAATAGTTAAATATGTGAACATATCACTATTGACTGCTTATGACAATAACAAGGACGATCTCATACAAGACATTAGTGACAAAAACAATGTAATAATTGATGACATATTCAGACCTCCTAACTCTAATATTCTCAAAATACGTTGTTACTCTCCACATGAAGCTGGAAAGCTGCTCAGCAGGGAATTCTAGCCAAGACAATCAGTATACTCTCTATACACCATCAACTACCATCACATTGTACAATGCCTAAAATGCTACAATTTTGGACACAGCAAACCCACTTGCACTACACCACAGATATGGTCCAGGTGCTCTACCTCTGGCCACTACTGGACTACTTGCACTCAACCCATAAAATGTTCCAACTGTCATGGCCCACATACTGCAATATCAAATGCTTGTCCAAAAAGGAAAGACTATCTCAATACATTAAAAGGTGACGAACCCCACTCCTTACCCAACCAAAACCACACAGCTGACCACCTCCCCCTCTCAACCCCCCTTTCCCCCAATGCTTGGACCACACCACTTAACTGGGCTCCCCTTCCAATGCTCAACCCCTCATCCAACCCCATTCCCACCTCTAATCCCCTCCCTTCCTCCAACCCAACCCCTCCCTCAACCCCACGCCCCCTCCCAACCCCCCAATGCCAAACACCAATACGCAGGTACCCGCAAACACACTTGATTTCATATCAAACTGCAAGATAGCAACAGCTGTACACTCAGCTGTAGCTCTGTCACAACTTCACCACTGGAACTTCTCACACACTCTAAATGTCATACTATCAGCCAACAACCTTCCCCACTTCAGATCCCCCACTATCCAGTTTCAAGCAATCACTAACTTACCCCAACCCCCTCCATCCTCCAGGCCCATCAAACCCCACACTTACCCTACAGAACAACACCACAATCCCACCCTCACCGACAGCCACCTCCACCTCACAGCCTGCCCAAGCCTCCAACACCTCTGCACCCAAAATCACCCCAACCCCACACTTCGCCCCCCACACCTGTTGCCAATACCCCCTCTACCTCCAAGACCCCCGCCCCACAACATTCCGACACACCCAGACCCACAAACACCCACAGAAGGAAACCACTACACCCAAAATCATTCCCTACAATGGAAAGACAGCTCAGGGAACTGGAACAAAGATCTGCATTTCGCTCCCCACCCAAGAAACGACCCAGAGACCACATTATCAACTACCAGTCAGATGGGAGGACCATTATGGGCCTCCGATCTAGTTCCCTTACAAACATTAATACTAATGTGCCCACCCTAACACCCACAACTAACTCCAACAATACTACATGCTCTACTTCCCACACACACTGGTCGAGTGGGGGGAGGGGGGAGGTTGGGTATATCCGGAAGGGGTTGACTAGGGTATAGTATGGTTGATTGATGTGTGGTTGGTTAGGCGTGGGTATACAGGGTTGAAGCTAGGATGGGTTGGGACGGGGTGGTATCGTGGGTGTCCGATTTTTGGACGTTTCGGGGATGGGGTTGTAGGTAAATGTTCAGGTGTGTGTTGACTCAGACTTGGAGTGATGTTGGTTGGGGGGGGGGTCATAGGGGTCATGGACGCATGGGGTTTTCCTCTAGGATGTAGTAGTGTAATCTAAAGTTAAAGTAGTAGGGTTTGTCGGTGGTGATGTGCTGGCGTTTTGCATTTATGTGGCAGGTTGGAGGTTAGGAGGTATTAGGTGTTAGGCAACCGACAGTGTGCCGGTGTGCTTGGGTGAAGTTGTCCCAGGTATCTGTGGCAATTCATGTAGGATAAAGTTGATGTTTTGCTATGTTTGTCTTAAGTTTAACGTTTTTAGTATTGTATTCTGTATGTGTTCCCTAACTTTTGTTTGAATTATACAGGAGCAGCTTCTGCATATTTTTGGGTTTTTCTAGTGTTTGTATATGTATGCAACACAAATGTGTTTTGTGTGGTCTTATTATCCGGTGTGGGAATGTGACGTTGTGTTGTAGACAGTGTTGTATACGGTAGTGATGGCTTGATGTTAATGTATTTCTTATTTAAGATGTTGTGGTGTGACCCTTGTTTCGGGGGTCAGTTGTTTTTGTGTGTTATTGTGTAACACCTGTTTTATAGGCAGAAAGTTTAAGGTTTTATTTTATTTCATGCCTATGTACTGCGTTTTTGTGGTAGGGAAGAAGTAAAATATGTAACCAGCGGTTAAATTTTGTGGTGTTTTTGAGACAATGTATGTTCAGTTTCATTGACAGTGTGTTATGTTATTGTATAGAAAAACTTAGCTAGGATTGGGTAGTAGGATGGACATTTTTTGTTTGTGCTTTTGGCACGGTTCTTATTATAGGATATATAGACTGATGTGTTTATTCCTGTTCTGTTTGCTTGTTTTTGTTTATATGAGCCTGATTATTTTTGGGCATTTATTGGATTATGTATATATGTGTTTCTAATAAAATATAAATAAAAAAAAAAAACTTCCCACACAAACATTAACAATGCTGCAACTGACCCATCACATCCACTTAACTACAAAAATGCTGATATTGACCCTCCTCAGGCACATTCAAAGTAATTCAACTCAATGTTCTTTGTTACTTCCCCATAAGACACATGATAGCTGAACTCATTGAAAATGAAATACCAGATGTCTTACTGCTAAATGGCATCAGCCTTCTGGAAACACAAACCATTAGACACTATGGTTACACCACACAGCATTCTCCTCCTGCCCCATTTGACGTGGTTGCGATACTTGTCAACTCCACCTTAAAACATGACTTCCTTCCACTGACATTCACCCACCAACACTGCCTAGCCATTAAATTACATACACACATTGGTCCACTTATCTTCTTTACCACATATGCAAGACCCCACACAGCTCTTAACATACATGATCTTCAACAACACAAACACTCCAACCTACCTCTTAGCAGATATGAATGCAAGACACACTACATTTAACCATAACACCAATAACCCGCTAGGTACACGACTTCATAAATCAAAAACATTTGCTTCACCTGGGCCCACAATTCAATACCTTTTATGGACCTCCAGGACAGGGCAGACCAGACATCATCATCAATGTACTGTACTGTAGTACTATACTGTACTACTGAAATCTACTGCTATACTGTTCTACTGAACTGTACTTCTGTAATGTACCACTATACTCTACTATAGTGTACTACTGTACTGTACTACTATACTGTACTACTATACTCTACTACTGTACTACTATACTCTACTACTGTACTACTATACTCTACTACTGTACTACTATACTCTACTACTGTACTACTATACTCTACTACTGTACTACTATACTCTACTACTGTACTACTATACTCTACTACTGTACTACTATACTCTACTACTGTACTACTATACTCTACTACTGTACTACTATACTCTACTACTGTACTACTATACTCTACTACTGTACTGTACTACTCTATTGTACTGTACTACTATTCTGTACTATAGTGCACTACTGTGCTGTACAACTATATTGTACTACTGTAGAGTACTACTATACTGTATTGTAAAAATATACTGTAGTACTGAAATGTACTTGTATACTGAACTACTGCACTGTACTACTGTACTGTACTACTGCACTATACTACTATTCTGTACTACAATACTGTAATGTACTACTGTGGTATTCAACAATACTGTACTGTACTACTATACTGTACTTCTGTACTCTACTACTATACTGTACTTCTATATTGTACTACTCTACTGTACTACTATACTGTACTACAGTACTGTAAAACTGTACTGTAGTACTGATTTGTACTGGTGTACTGTACTACTATACTATTCTAGAATACTATACTACTGTACTGTACTACTATACTATTCTAGAATACTATACTACTGTACTGTACTACTATATTGTACTACTGTACTGTACTACTATATTGTACTACTGTACTGTACTACTATATTGTACTGTGCAGTACTATTGTACTGTTCTATTATACTGTACTACTGAACTGTACTACTATACTGTACTACTGACCTGTTCTACTATACTTTACTACGGCACTGTACTACTAAACTGAATTATTGTTCTGTAGAACTATACTGTACTACTATAATGTACTATACTACTATACCGTACTACTATTGTACTAATATAGTGTACTACTATACTGTACTACTATATTGTACTGTACTACTATACTTTACTAATTTTCTGTACTACTGTACAGAACTAGTGTACTGTACTACTATGTTGTAGTATAGTGTACTACTGTACTGTACTTCTCTACTGTACTAATATTCTGTTCTACTTATCTGTAGTACGTACTGTACTGCGGAACTGTTCTACTATACAAAAGTACTATACTGTTCTACAGTACTACTATACTGTACTACTGTTTTGTACTACTATACTATGCTACCTGGAGTCTACCTGGAGATAATTCCAGGGGTCAACGCCCCCGCGGCCCGGTCTGTGAGCAGGCCTCCTGTTGGACCAGAGCCTGATCAACCAGGCTGTTACTGCTGGCCGCACGCAGTCCAACGTACGAACCACAGCCCGGCTGATCCGGTACCGACTTGAGGTGCCTGTCCAGTGCCTGCTTGAAGACAGCCAGGGGCTTGTTGGTAATCCCCCTGATGTATGCTGGGAGGCAGTTGAACAATCTTGGGCCTCTCAACGTGCTAGTGGCACCCCTGCTCTTCATTTGGGGGATGTTACATCGCCTGCCGAGTCTTTTGCTTTCGTACGGAGTGATTTTTGTGTGCAAGTTTGGTACTAAGCCCTCGAGAATTTTCCATGTGTATATAATAATGTATCTCTCCCGCCTGCGTTCTAGAGAGTACAGGTTTAGGAACTTCAAGCGTTCCCAGTAGTTGAGGTGGTTTATCGCACTTATGCGTGCGGTGAAGGTTCTCTGCACATTTTCAAGGTCAGCAATTTCACCCGCCTTGAAAGGTGCAGTTAGTGTGCAGCAATATTCCAGCCTAGATAGAACAAGCGATCTGTAAAGTGTCAACATGGGCTTGGCATCCCTGGTTTTGAAGGTTCTCATTATCCATCCTGTCATTTTTCGAGCAGATGCAATTGCTACATTGTTATGGTCCTTGAAGGTGAGATCCTCTGACATGATCACTCCCAGGTCTTTGACATTAGTTTTTCGCTCTATTGTGTGGTTGGAATTAGTTTTGTACTCCGATGAGATTTTAATTTCTTCACGTTTTCCGTATCTGAGTAATTGAAATTTCTCATCATTAACTTCATATTGTTTTCTGCAGCCCATTTAAAGATTTGGTTTATGTCTGCTTGGAGTCTTGCAGTGTCTTCAACGGTGGACACTGTCATACAGATTCGGGTGTCATCTGCAAAAGAAGACACAGCACTGTGGCTTATATCCCTGTCAATGTCTGATATGAGGATGAGGAATAGGATGGAAGCAAGTACTGTGCCTTGTGGAACAGAGCTTTTCACAGTAGCTGCCTCAGACTTTATTCTGTTGACTACTACTCTTTTTGTTCTACGTGTTAGGAAATTATAGATCCATCTACCAACTTTTCCTGTTATGCCTTTATCACGCATGTACTAGTGTAGTATACTGTAATACTATACTGTACTTCTGTACTGTACTACTATTCTGTACTATTTTACTGTACTAGTATGCTGTACTACTGCACTATACTACTATTATGTACTACTGTACTGTAGTACTACACTGTATTTATATACTGTACTAATGTACTGTACTACAATGCTGTACAACTATACTGTACTACTATAGTGTACTACTATATTGCATTGCTGTACTGTACTTCTATATAGTGCTGTTTTACTGTACTACTATTGTGTACTACTGTACAGTTGTACTATACTAATATTCTGTACTACTATTCTGTACTACTATAGTGTACTATTATTCTGTACTATTATACAGTACTACTATACTGTTCAAGTGTAATATACTACTGTACTGTAGTATTATTCTGTACTACTATACTTTACTACAGTATTACTATACAATACAGTACTACAATACTGTACTGATATACTGTAGTTCTGTACTGTACTACTATAGTGTACTACAGTACTTTAATACTTTACTGTACTAGTGTACTGTACTACAACACTTTAGTACTGTACTAGTGTACTTTAGTACTATATTGTACTACTGTACAGTAGAAGAATTCTATTTTAGTTTAAAAAGATGAAGAGAAATATAAATTTTCTTGATTCAAAAAGTACTCAGCCAGCCAGGACAAGCATGAAAACATTGAGAACGGCGCATGCGCACTAGCAATAGCACCACCAGACATCGATATGTAAATCGTACAGAAATAATAGTTTTTTTATAAATGTTTAATATTGTGAAGATGATATATTAATAAATTATAAGAAAGTAAATATAAATGTTGATTTTAGCCTTATAAAGATTTTCGCCAATTTCAAGAATTGTCTTGAAACCAAAGTGTACTCAAGGAGCCAGGACAAACCTTCACTGGTAAGAGTCACAAGAAATGTATATTGTTCTCTGAATAAATGAGTGTTATTTTTTATATATTGTTATTATTTAAGGTTTTTTATACAAGTCGGTATAAATATTAGTTTATAGAAGGAGTAGGGGGGAGTATAGCACGGGAAGTATAGAAGTTTTTTAAATATAATAGTTACCCCATAAATAAAAGAAAGAAAACTTAATTTAATTAAAGAAAATTGTATTTTCAGGAGCAATTAAATTAAAACATAAGGGAAAGCATCTCAATTGGAGATTTGACATCACATTTATAATTTAAATATATTTTAATAGATAATTGAATAATAATATAGTAATTTATTATCATTTAAGTCTGAAAAGGAATATTAAAAGTATAATAGGTAAATATATTATGGAATCCATTAATAAAAGTGATTGGATTGCATTAATTCCACACAATCTGGGATAGATTGAGAAAATATGTTTGACCACTTCATGAGGAGAATAGTCTTATATGTGATCTCATATCTAATTTGTTTTAGGTTTTTCTAGATTCATATTATATCATACATTAATATAGACTGTCTTATAGTATTCCATTGTATCTAAGTATGTAGTATCTTCCATTGTATCTAAGTATGTAATATCTTCCATTGTATCTAAGTATGTAGTATCTTCCATTGTATCTAACTATGTAGTATCTTCCATTGTATCTAACTATGTAGTATCTTCCATTGTATCTAACTATGTACTATCTTCCATAGTATTTAACTATGTACTATCTTCCATTGTATCTATGTACTATCTTATAGTATTTCCATGGTATCTAAGAGTATGTACTATCTTATAGTATTTCCATGGTATCTAAGAGTATGTACTATCTTATAGTATTTCCATGGTATCTAAGAGTATGTACTATCTTATAGTATTTCCATGGTATCTAAGAGTATGTACTATCTTATAGTATTTCCATACTATGTACTATACTATCCTATAGTATTCCATGGTTTCAAGACTATGTACTATTTTATGGTATCTAACACTATTTACTATCTTATACTATTTCCATGGTATCTAACACTATGTACTATCTTATAGTATTTCCATGGTATGTAACACTATATACTAGCTTATAGTATTTTAGAATATCATAGCATGACTACTAACACCAGGAATCAGTGGGCCAAACCACTATGGAGCATAATAGTGTTGAGTGAGTGGTGTGGAAGTACAGATGAACTTGAGATGTTGAGTGATATTGGTTTGTGGCTGGTGGGCTGTCTCGATGGCAGGGAGGAGGGAGGGAGGCAGCGAACTGAGTGTCTTCTAGTGTATGCTCACCATACAAGGGGTGAGAGAGAACTGATCGTAATAGAGCTCTCGGTATAGGAGGGAGGGGATAACAAACCAGCAGTACTTCACTCTTTAAGTGACATACATAAGCAGGATGAAATGTATTTGAATCGTTAGGCATGTTTCACGTCTAGAAACGTGATTTTGAGCAGCATTGGGGATCTTGATTACACCTGATTCAGGCTAATCATTGGCTTGATGATTCTTAATTTCTTAAATAAAGAATAATAGTGTAAAAGTAATGTTTCTCTCAATGAAAGTCCAGTTGACGTATGGACATAATGTTAATCATAATGAAGGTAGTCATGAAATCAACATGTATGTGTTCAAGGTCCATTCGATCGTTTTTTTAATGAAGGTATTCCCGACATTAAAATAAACATGTGGAGTGTTTGATGTGAATCAAGATCAAGGTATTAAATGGACCCTAATGGAAATAAAATAAGTTACTTTGTTTGAGTGTTTTGGGTTATCCTATGTTCTCTACACATGCTTCTATGTAACTGTAGTTGTGTATACCTGAATAAACCAATAACATTAGTGTTGTTATTTATGTTACAGGAGTTGGAGAAACATTTAGATTTTAAAAGGACACAAAGTAAAGTGCGCATGAGCTGGGGATGCCATCACCAGTGACATAGAATATTTCAATTTAATAATTTTCTATCATTATATTCATAATTTAGCCATTAAACACATGAAATAAAATAAGTACAATATGGGTAAATTATATTTGGATGAGAACATAGAAACAAACCATACCACGGGTGGGGTTCGAACCCTCAGTCAACATTTAATGAAAGTGTAGTCAGATTTTTCCAATGTCTTTTAATAGGAGGAAAATTTTTTTTTCACATTGTTTAGTCGTTTTTTTTCCTTTCAATATTCCTGGTTCTTTGCCTGTGTCTCGTTCTGAGTGATGAGAATGACAATACTTAACATGGAAATTACTGTGTGTTTTTCATCATGAAGCAATGGTGTTTTCCTGTAAAGTATTAAGGCCTGCCTGTGTTTTATAATTAGTATAATAACAGTAATTCATTTTAACAACAAATTGAACTTTGTTTTGTAGTGGCTAAGGTATCACAAATAACTGTTGGTCAAGGACAAATATTTGTTTTCAGTATAAGAGAAATTGTTTTTATTAAAAATGTACTCAAGGAGGCAGTGTTTTGATCTGCGCATGCGCAGTAGCACGCAGTAGCAGGTAGCTGGTGGGTGATGGAATTTAAACAACTCTGCTAATGCTTCCTGACTCTGTTTGTACTTAGTATAAATATTATTTCCTTTGATAAATAAATATTTGTAATAGTAGAAGGTAACGCTTTTCTCAGTCAAGTTTCTCGTTACATAAATGTCCCCAATGACCCGTGGTGTGGGAAATTGTGAGAGAGAAGTCTATCTGGGACACCGCCACTAGCAATAAACAAACTCCCAGGGAGATGACAGACTCGTATAATTTTACCGCAGTCATTCCCTTTAAGGTATGTGAGAACTTTACCCGCTCCTGGCCGCACCGAGGGGGTACCTTCAATATTCTCGTTAGCCCACTGCACTCTGGACCAGTATAAATAAATATGAGAAGATCATTTATTATAGTTATGTTATATTAAATTTAAGTGGACTGTATTGGTTGTTAAACAACTGATCACTCCGGAGAAGAGGTAGAGAACACTTAATTAAATTAACATGACCAACACTCACCTAATTAACAGCATCATAGCGGTGTATCGTAGATCGTTGACCTAGCTAAAGTACATCTACTATGCGTAACAATATCATTGGCCAATAACAAATACGCAAGCAGAGTACTTAGCTTTAGATGAGGGAGTCGTTCCGTTGTTGACGTCCTCCTGCGATCTGATTCGATCGCGATGGTATTAGCTGTCTCGTCGAGTCAAGGAAGGTTAATTTCCGTGCACTCTTATACGCCCACGAGACCGAGCGTTAGTTAACATGTGGTTGGTCGGGGTAGCGAATCAGATCCTCTCACTAATCCAACCTTTTGTACTGTTTATACGTATAACTTTACATATTACGTATATCCCGGCTTAATGCCCCACTAGTTTATACACATTCACAGTCTCGATACTTGAATTTCGAGTAGATAACTTGCGATATGTTAGTTCATTTCAATCACATCCAATATGGCGGTCGGGGTATGGCGTACCCAAGCTAGCCTCACCCAGTACAATCAACCCCTGATTATTTACAACTCGGTTTCACTATTTTCACCATTTCCCAAAGTTCATCGAATATATTTCAGTCTCTTCTAAGATGAACTCCCCCGCATCAGGGTTACGACTTTATCCTGCCGTATGGTCATTTCACTCAGTTCAAATAGGCCTATGACCGCGTCACTCGCCGGTGGCACCTTATTTCACAATTATTGTCCGATTACTGGACCTCCTGGACCGATTGTCCCACTTTATATTCGCCGCTTCCCTGGATATTCCTCCACATTACGAAAGGAGGTAATTAAATCCGATTTGGCGGACGTCTACGACAAATTCCGCTCGCCATCCCATCACCGGATATCGGCTCGGTAGGCTCGCTGTTCACTCTCTGCCTATTCCCCTCTACCCAGCTCCCTGCCCACTTCACCAGGCATCTCGCGCATGCGTGTGAATTCGTTGGTTCTTTTCAGTTAATGTTAAGCCAACAGCAACACAGCAATGATATCTATTCATATTGGAAAGTTTATCAATTACAACTTTCGGAAAATACCAATATTTTCCACACGTGGACTGGCTGGCAAAGCTGTCGCTTTATACACGGAGGGCCCAGCTTCGATTCCCGGCGGGGTAGAAACATTTCGAAGTTTCCTTACACCTGTTGTCTGTTCACCTAGTTAGTAGTTAGTTGACTGGTGTGAGTCGCATCCTGGGGGACAGTGGCTAACCCTCCGGGTAAGAAATCTTATCTTAAGGTTGCAAGTAA
This sequence comes from Cherax destructor, assembly GCA_009830355.1. NCBI lineage: Eukaryota > Metazoa > Arthropoda > Malacostraca > Decapoda > Parastacidae > Cherax > Cherax destructor. The sequence continues at coordinate 13,593 of WNWK01031161.1, forward strand.
CACTTAACATCAAAGTCCAATGTAGATGTTTCTCTACATTAAGGACCCTGTAGAGGATCATAAGCATCAAGGTTATGTAGAGGGTACTAAGAATGAAGGACATGTAGAGGTTTCTCGACATCAAGGTAACTGTATAGTATCTCCATAAGCAAGGCATTCCTGTCATCAAATTGCGTTGTATAGATTTTAGACATCAAGGTACATGTAGATGATCCTCAGAATCAAGTTACTCATAACATCAATGTACTTGTAGAGGATCTTGAAGACCACGGTACTGGTGACCTGAACATACATCTCTAGGTTTTTCCACAGGAAGGTACATGTAGAACATCCTCAGAATCAAGTTACTCCTAACATCAAGATACATTTAGAGGATCCTGATGATCAATGAATTCCTGACATCAGTTTATATATATATTGATGTTTATGAACATTAAGGTACACATGTAGATGATCTTAGGAATGAAGGTCCTCTTGACATGAAGGCCATGTAAAGGTTTGTGAACATCAAAGTATATTTATAGGATTCTCACAATGAAGGTACTACTCCTGACATCAATGTACATAGGTACATGTAGATAATCCTCATAATGACAGTATTCTTGATATTAAAGAACCTGTAAAAGAGGAATATAATCAAGGTACTCGTGACAACAAGGAACATGTAAAAGATCAATGTGAAGAAGATACTCCAGACATCAAGAAACATGTAAAAAATCAATATTATTAAGTTACTCGTGACATCAAAGTTCATGATAATTATACTAATTGTTAAGATATCTTGACATCAAGGTCAATCTCGAAGTTTGTCAGCATCAAGTTACTCGTAGAGGATGATTAGAATGAAGGTTATACTGACATCCAGGACATGTTAAGGTCTCTCAAAATGAAGGTATAGGTAAATCAAGGTACATGTCTAGTTTTCTGTAAATCAAGGTAGAGTATTTTTTGATCAAGGTTCTACTGACATGAAGGTCATGTCGATGTTTGTCAACATCAAGGTACATATAGCAGATGAAGAGAAATAATGATTTTCTTTATTCAAAAAGTACTCAGGCAGCCAGGACAAGGAGTATAGCATGGAAAGTATAGAACTTTTTTTAAATATAATAGTTACCCCATAAATTAATGTAAGAAAATTTAATTTTATCAAAGAAAATTGTATTTTAAGGACAAATTAAATTAAAACATAAGGGAAAGCATCTCAAGTGGAGATTTGACATCACATTTATAATTTAAACATATTTTAATAGATAATTGAATAATAATATAGTAACTTATTATCATTTAAGTCTGAAAATGAATATTAAAAGTATAATAGGTAAATATATTATGGAATCCATTGATAAAAGAGATTGCAGTAATTCCAGACAATCTGGGATAGAGTATAGAGAAGATCTTTGACCACTTCATGAGGAGAATAGAGAGTAGTCTTTATGTGATCTCATAGCTAATCCTAATTTGTTTTAGGTTTTCCTAGATTCTTATTATATCATACATTAATATAGACTGTCTTATAGTATTGCAGAGTATCTTATGGTATCCTAGACTATCTTATAGTATTCCATGGTATCTAACTATGTACTATCTTATAGTATTTCCATGATGGGAAAGGATGGTGGAGGAGAAGAGATCAGATTAGTGGCCCAACCACTGTGGAGAGCAGGTGGTACTGCTGGGTGGAGGCTGTCTTCCTTTATTTTTTCTAGGAAAGGATCAAGGATCTCTCCCTCCTTACGAACAGGACATTTGGCTGCCAGAGTATGGTAATCACCACTTTTACAGTTGATGCAGATAGGAGGAGGAACGAAATTCGTGACCTTCAGACGCACAGGTGGAACATATCTTGACATGCCTGTATACAACAAATTAGTTTATCGAAACAACCTTTACTTTTATTCTTATATAAGCACCACAAGTTACATTGGTCTGTACCGTCTTAATATAATAACACACATAAAGAGGATATATATGACACTTCCTCAGAATTAAAACAAAACACTTCACAATGTCAATTACGAGTTATAGTTTTTCACTAGACTTAAGAAGAGGGTAAGCTCACCACACCAAGGGTGAGAGAATTGAATAAGTCTCGGAGAGCCTCTTAGGGTATGCTCAAGGGTGAGAGAACTGAAGAGTCTCTGGGGGTATGCTCACCATACCAAGGGTGACAGAACTGAAGAGTCTCAGAAGGTAAGCTCACACCAGGGGTGAGAGAGAACTGAGTGTCTTCTTGGGTATGCTCACCACACTAAGGCGGAGTGTATGCTCACTGTACAAGGGGTGAAAGAGAACTGGGCTGAGTAGCGCCTAGGTTTGACCTCTATATAGGGAGGATTGGATAACAAACGAGTCGCTCAGTACTTCACACCTTCACTCTTTAAGTCACCTACCTAAGCACATACATAACTAATATTGAGTCATATAATATTAAGAGAATTGTATTTGAATCGTTCAGGTTCAAGTTGACTAGTGACTAGGGTTGATGTAGTAGTAGGAGACAGTCAGTGAGAGAGTTTTGGTAGCCAAGTTTCACGTCTAGAAACGTGATTTTGAGCATTGATGAAGCATTGGGGATCTTGATTACACCTTCTAATTCAGCCCAATCGTTGAGATCTTCAATGGATTGCTTGATTTCGTTTATCAAGTCGCTTCATAAGCACAGATCGTTTTGCTTCCATGAATGGTGATGTTGAGAGAGCAAAGCCTTGATCATCAAGGTTTTGATAGCAGGTGGTGAAAGGATTTGTAATTCCTGAGAATTTCAACGGCAAACTTGGAAGCATCAGTGGTTGAAGAGTTCCCCTCCCCCAACAGGGATCGTAGGGAGAGTCAAAGCGTGCCTGGGCAAGAGTCAGAAGCAGAATCTCACCAGCACTACCACGAACAACAATAACTTTTGGCTATGTTTTTGAATATTTAATTATTATCTTGATGATTGTTTAATTCTTAAATAAAGAATAATAGTGTAAAGGTAATGTTTCTCTCAATGAAGGTCCAGTTGACGTATTGACATAATGTGAATCATAATGAAGGTAGTCATGAAATCAACATGTATGTGAAGTTTCCTTTTCGTTTGAATCATGATCCTAAAGGTCACATTTGGTGGAATCAAGGAAGTTCAGACATCAAGGTCCATCTGTTTGACTTTTTTGGGGTTATCCTAGGTTTTAACTACATATATGCTGCTGTATATGATAATGTAACTGTATTTGTGTATACCTGAATAAAGTTACTTATTATTTATGTCACAGGAGTTGGAGAAACATTTGAATACAAATTGCGCATGCGCTGGGGACGCCATCAGCAGTCACATAGAATATGACAATACTTTTCGCTGATTATAATCATAATTTAACCATTAAACACATCAAATAAAATAAATACAATATTGGAAAATTATATTTTGATGAGAACATAGAAACAAACAATACCACAGGTGGGGTTCGAACCCCCAGTCAGCATTTAATGAATGTGTAGTCAGATTTGTCCAATAGGAGAGAAAACATTAAAATTTTCACAGTGTTTCGTTTTTTTTATCCTTTCAATATTCCTGGTTCCTTGTCTGTGACTCGTCCTGAGTAATGAAAATGACAAGACTTAACTTGATCATGAAGCAATGGTGTTTTCATTTAAATTATTAAGGCCTATCTGTGTTTTATAATTAGTATAATAACAGTAATTCATGTTAACAACACCAAGGACATGTTTTCAGTAGAAGAGAAATTGTTTTTATTAAAAATGTACTCAAGGAGGCATTGTTTTGATCACGCATGCGCAGAAGCAATCTCTCTCAAAATGAAGATGCTTAGAATATCATCAAGGTACATGTCTAGGTTTCTCTACATCAAGATAGAGTATCCTTTAATCAAGGTTCTACTGACATGACACGAAGGCAATGTCGATGTTTCTCAACATATAATATCTTTATTTTACTTTTAAGTCAGTACAAGGTATACAGGCCTAGCTGACATCAATGACATACTACTATTTTTTAGTAAAGTCCCTTTATGCTGAGCATTTCTAGCAATTAGATCCTTGTCCCAGATGCAACCCACACCAAGTCGACTAATTTTCAGGTTCCTTATTTTACTATGGGTAATTTTAGACAACCGAGTTTTAAAGAAAGCCTGCAATGTCTTCTACTTTACTAGATATCCTAACCAATCCCTACGACTGAACGAAGTTTAAGTCGATGCTCAACAGGGCACGGAGAATCCTCAGCAGATGAAGAGAAATACTGATTTTCTTTATTCAAAAAGTACTCAAGGAAGCAGGACATATAAATATAGATATGTTAACGTTTATACACCAATAAATATTATTGTTTGAGGAAAGTTTAATTTTTAGAAGAGAGTATATTATTAATTTAGGAGAAATGAAATATAAACATTAATTATAATAGGATTGAAAGATTTCCTTAAATGACAAGTATTGTCTTGAAAGCAAGTGTACTCTGAGGCGGGAAAAGGAGGCATGCGCAGTAGCACCATCACTGGTGTGAGGCTAGGAGAGTCAGACATGGTGCCAATTATGTTATTTAAGAAAATCACTCATAAACCCGTCATTTATGTAATAAGCAAAGCTAAATAGATCTAATACAATGTGGCATTATATTGTTTTGATGATAGCAACAATACATCATTACAATTCATAAAGATAACATTATAAATAGTGTTTAAAGAATAAAGTAAGTGGCAACCACCATGTAGAGGCTACCTTCCTCTCTCCCTTCATAAGAAAATGTTTTTCTCTCAAATTTTTTGTGCTGTGTTGAATAATATTTCCTACCTAGTCATTATTTCATTTTATACACTTGTAATTATTAAAAGTAAGATTGTGAGGCCTCACAAATGATTGTTTGTCAAGGAAAATACGTATAATTTTTGACAATAAAAGAAGAGAAATATTTTATGATTGTCTTTATTCAAAAAATGTACTTAGGGAAGCAGCCAGTAACTGTGCGCATGCGCACCACTCAGCAGCATCAGGTAGCTGGTGGGTGTTGGGGGAGGAGGGAGATGTGACTACAGCTCTCGCTTCACACACAGGGCCCGGGTTCGATTCCCAGCGGATGGAAACATATCGACGTTTCCTTACACATGTCATGTTCACCTAGCAGCAAATAGGTACCTGGGTGTTAGTCGACTGGTGTGGGTGGCATCCTGGGGGACAAGATTGAGGACCCCAATGGAAATAGGACAGACAGTCCTCCATGACGCACTGACTTTCTTGGGTTATCCTGGGTGGCTAACCCTCCGGGGTTAAAAATCCGAAGAAAATCTTATCTAACTGTCACTGCTGCCACCTCCAGTACTAATACCACCACCACCACTAACACAACCTGCACCACCCCATCAGCACCACCCCATCAGCACCACCACCACCACCACTACAATCACCACTACCACCACCACTACCACCACCATCAATACCATCACCACCTCCACAAACACAACCAGCACTATCACCACCACTACCACCACCATCACCACTAGCACCATCACCACTACTATCATCACCACAAGCACTATCACCACTACTACCACCATCACCACTAGCATCCTCAGTACCACCACCACTACCACCACCATCCCCACCACCACCACTAACACCATCCCCACTACCACCACCACCATTACCACCACCATCAATACCATCACCACTAACACCACCACCACCACTACAACCACCACCACCATCAGCACTACCCCAACAATAAACACCACCACCACCAACAACAAACAACAATGACTTTTGGATATGTTTTTAAATATTTAGTATCTTGATTATTCTTTATTAAATAATACTGTACTACTATACTGTATTATTGTACTGTACTACTATACTGTACTACTGTACTTCTGTAGTGTACTACTATACTGTACTACTATACAGTACTACTGTTCTGTACTAATATACTGTATTACTGTAATGTACTACTGTACTGTACTACTGTAGTGTAGTAGTGTACTGTACAACTATACTGTACTACTATACTCTACTACTGTATTGTACAACTATACTGTACAACTACACTGTACTACTGTACTCTACTAATACTGTACAACTGTACTGTACTACTATACTGTACTACTATCCTATACTACTGTACTGTACTACCATACTGTAGTACTATACTGTGCTACTATACTGTACTACTGTACTGTACTATAGTGTACTACAGTACTACTATATTGTAGTACGACTATACTGTAGTAGTACTGTACTACTGTACTGTACTACTATACTGTGCTACTATACTGTAGTACTATACTGTACTACTGTACTGTACTACCGTACTGTACTGCTATACTGTACTACTATACTGTACTACTGTACTATACTACTGTACTGTACTAGTGTACTGTGCTACTATACTGTACTTCTCTACTATACTACTGTATAGTACTACTGTATTGTACTGATGTACTGTACTACTATACTGTACTACTGTACTGTGCTACTATACTGTACTTCTCTACTGTACTACTGTACTGTATTTGTGTACTGTACTACAGTACTGTACTGTTTTTCAATACTGTACTACTGTACTGTCCTACAATGCTGTACTACTATACTCTACTACTGCACTGTACTACTGTACTGTACTACTATACTGTACTAAGTGAAAGGACACAAATGCAACTAATGTGACATTTTATTGTGGCAACGTTTCGCTCTCCAGGAGCTTTGTCAAGCCGTTAACGGCTTGAAAAAGCTCCTGGTGAGCGAAACGTTGCCACAATAAAATGTCACATTAATTGCATTTGTGTCCTTTTACTTAACATATTGTCGGTAATTCTACCAATATTATTATATACTGTACTACTGTACTGTACTACTATACTGTACTACAATACTGTACTACTGTACTGTACTAGTATACTGTACTACTATACTGTAACTACTGTTCTGTACTACTATACTGTACTACTCTACTGTACAAATATTATGTACTACAATACTGTACTACTGTACTGTACTACTATACTGTACTACTATACTGTTCTACAATACTGTACTAATGTAATGTACTACTATACAGTACTACTGTACTGTACTACTATACTGTACTACTATACTGTACTACTATACTGTACTACTGTTCTGTACTACTATACTGTACTATACTGTACTAATATTCTCTACTAATATGCTGTACTATTGTACTGTACTATTGTACTGTACTTCTGTACTGTACTACTATACAGTACTACTGTACTCTACTACTATACTGTACTACTCTATTGTACAACTATACTGTACTACTATACTATTCTACTGTACTGTACTATTATACTGTACTACTATACTGTACTACTGTACTGTATTATACTGTACTACTATTCAGTACTATTGTATGTACTACTGTACTGTACTAGTGTACTGTACTACTATACTGTACTACTGTACTACTACACTGTACTACTATACTGTACAACTGCACTGTAGCACTATACTGTACTACTGAACTGTACTACTATACTGTACTACTGCACTGTAACACTTTATTACTGAACTGTACTACTACACTGTACTTCTATACTGTACTACTTTACTGTACTACGATACTGTACTACTATACTGTACTTCTGTACTGTACTAGTATAATGTACTACTATACTGTAGTACTATACTGTACTGTACTACTATACTGTACTTCTGTACTGTACTAGTATAATGTACTACTATACTTTAGTAATATATTGTGCTACTGTACTGTACTACTATACTGTACTAGTATAATGTACTACTATACTGTAGTACTATACTGTACTACTATACTGTACTACTGTACTGTACTGTACTGTACAACTATGCTGTACTACTATTCTATTCTACTGTACTTTACTACTATACTGTACTACTATAATGTACTATATTGTACTACTATACTGTTCTACTGTACTGTACTGTACTACTATACTGTACTTCTATACTGTATGTCTGTACTGTACTAACATACTGCACTACTATACTTTATTACTGCACTGTACTACTGTACTGTACTACTATGCTGTACTTCTGTACTGTAATACTGTACTGTACTACTATACTGTACTACTGTACTTCTATACAATAGTACTCTACTACTATACTGTACTACTGTACTGTACTACTATGCTGTACTACAATATAGTACTGTACTACTATACTGTACTACTATTCTGTACAACTATACTGTACTACCGTAAAGTACTATTATACTGTACTACTGTACTGTACTTCTGTACTGTACTACTGAAATGAAGTACTGTACTGTACTACTGCTCTGTACTACCATACTGTACTACAATACTGTACTACTGTACTGTACTATAATGTACTACTATACTGTTCTACTATACTGTACTGTACTATACTGTACTACTATAATGTACAAATATACTTTAGTACTATACTGTACTACTATACTGTACTTCTGTACTGTAATACTATACTGGACTACTGTACTTTACTGTACTACTATCCTGTATGTCTGTACAGAAATACTATACTGTACTACTGTACTTTACTGTACTGCACTAGTGTACTGTACTACTACACTGTACTACTGTACAGTACTACTATACTAAACTAATTTACTGTTCTACTGAACTATACTACTGAACTGTACTACTGTACTGTACTACTATACTGTACTAATATACTGTAGTACTATACTGTACTACTATACTGTACTGATATACTGTACTGCACTACTGTGCTGTCCTACAATACTGTACTACTATACTGAACTACTGTACTGCTTCTACTATACTGTACTACTATACTGTACTACTGCACTGTACTACTATACTGTTCTACTGTACTGTACTACTATACTGTAATACTGTACTGTACGACTGTACTGTACTACTATACTGTACTTCTGTACTGTACTACTATACTGTACTACTGTACTGATCTACTACACTGTACTACTATTCTGTACTACTATACGGTAGTACAGTATACTGTACTACTATGTTGTACTAGTATACTGTATAACTGTGCTGAACTAATGTGCTGTACTAATGTTCTGTAGTACAGTAGTACAGTATAAAAGAACAGTATAGAAGTACAGTACAGTTGTACAGCACAGTAACAGAAAGTAGTAAGATAGTTGTACAGTGTAGTACAGTACAGTACTACAGAATAGTAGTACAGTATAGTTGTACAGTGTAGTAGTACAGTGTAGTACTACAGCATAGTAGTACAGTACAGTAGTACAGTATAGTAGTACAGTACAGAAGTACAGTATAGTAGAACAGTACAACTGTACAGTATAAAAGTACAGTATAGTAGAAGAGTACAGTACAGTAGAACAGTATATTA
>WNWK01031162.1:0-22912 GCA_009830355.1 Cherax destructor
AGAAATGACAGCATATGTCCGTAGAGGTGGCTTATATACTCCAGGCCGAGGGACTGATTACCTCAAAACTCCTACTCTCCTTACACCTTTCTACTTTGTATTGGACTGATGAAGCCACTGTGTGGCGAAACGTTTCCTCAATAAAGATACCCAAATGTTGCATATGTGTCTAATTTATAACTTGTCGGTTCTCTGAACCATTCATCTATATTTATATTTTGTTGTGTGAGCGTCGACGAAACGTGTGTAGTACTGCAATACTTATTGTGGAGACGTTTCGCTCGTGGTGTGAGTTGAACCTGACTGGATGGGGCCAGTAGGTGACTTGGACCTTCCGAGCATAGGTCAGTAGGCCTGCGGCAGTGCTCCTTCTTTCTTATGTTCTTATGACCCGTCTCTGGCTCCTATACAGAGGTCAAAAAGACAGTATATACAGGCGGAGAGTGAGGTGTGAGTGACCCATGGTGACCTGAAGTCGATGAGATCATGTGACTCCTGTGTTGCTGGTTAGGTGGTGCTTTGTTAAGTAAAAGGACACAAATGCAACTAATGTGACATTTTATTGTGGCAACGTTTCGCTCTCCAGGAGCTTTCTCAAGCCGTTACAAGCAATACATGGACACAGAGGGTATATATATACTTTCAAAGTGAGGTGTAATACTAGTGGTGGTAGAAGTAGTAGTGATATAAGTTGTAGTAGTAGTAGTAATACAATAAGGTAGAACAATCAACTTGCACATGAGTAAAAAGGTGATAAAAACAATTACTTGGGTAGACAAATATTTCTGTAGGAGGTTGGAAAAGAGAAGGTCTGTAGTTAGTTGCATTTGTGTCCTTTTACTTAACATATTGTCGGTAATTCTACCAATATTAATACAGGTGATACTTTGCCTGCTTGAGTATCATTTTTTTTTTTTTTTTTTTTTTCTCATGTTCTATCATTAGAACATGAGAAAGAAGGAGCACTGCAGAAGGCCTACTGGTCCACGTTAGGCAGGTCCAAGTCACCTACTGGCCCAAGCCAGTCAGGATTCATGACCTGTGTTATGTTCTATGGTGTCGGTGAGGGCGATTAGCGAGGCTTCCAGACATCGTTTCGCTGTACACACTGTTACTGAGGCAACGTTTCGCTGTGCACTCTTGTCAAGCCAGCAGAAACAGCGTACTGAGTAGGAAGGGTCTGTATATTTCGGCCTCTGAGACCCTCTTCATCCTCTGACTGATGATGACATATACAGATCCCGCCATATTCCCTACTTTTATTCCCACTCCTTCTGTTCACACTTCTTCCATTTCCACTCTTTTTATTTCCACTTCCATTCACACTCCTTCAGTTTCCATTCCTTCTGTTCCCACTCCTTCCATTTCTACTCCTTCCGTTTACATAAGAACATAAGAAAGGAGGAACACTGCAGCAGGCCTGTTGGCCCATACTAGGCAGGTCCTTCACAATCCATCCCACTAACAGAATATTTGCTCAACCCAATTTTCAAAGCTGCAAGAAATAAGCTTTGACAATTCTACCACTCATGCGGAGTCCCACTCAAATCCAACCCCTCTCACTCATGAATTTATCCAACCTAAATTTGAAACTACCCAAGGTCTAGCTTCAATAACCCTACTAGGCAGACTGTTCCACTCATCAACTACCCTATTTCCAAACCAATACTTTCCTATATCCTTTCTAAATCTAAACTTATCTAACTTGAATCCATTATTGCGGGTTCTCTCTTGGAGAGATATCCTCAAGACCTTATTTATACCCCCTTTGTTAATACCCATTTTCCATTGTATACCTCGATCATGTCTCCCCTCATTCTACGTCTTACAAGTGAATGTAATTTTAGGGTCTTCAATCTTTCTTCGTAAGGAAGATTTCTAATGCTATGTATTAATTTAGTCATTCTACGCTGAATTTTTTCTAACGAATTTATGTCCATTCTGTAATATGGAGACCAGAACTGAGCTGCGTAATCTAGGTGAGGCCTTACTAATGATGTATAAAGCTGTAATATAACCTCTGGACTCTGTTGCTAACACTTCTTGATATAAATCCCAGTAATCTATTTGCCTTATTACGTACGCTTAGGCATTGCTGTCTTGGTTTAAGGTTGCTGCTTACCATCACCCCCAAGTCCTTCTCGCAATCTGTATGGCTAAGTTCTACGTTATTTAACTTATAAGTGCTTGGGTTATGGACACTCCCGAGCTTCAGAACCTTGCATTTATCTACATTGAACTGCATCTGCCACTTTTCTGACCACGAATTAAGTTTGTCTAAATCTTCCTGAAGTTCTATGACATCTATGTTTGAATCAATTATCCTACCTATCTTCGTGTCGTCGGCGAATTTGCTCATATCACTAGTAATTCCCTCATCAAGGTCATTGATATATATTATAAATAACAATGGGCCTAAGACTGATCCCTGTGGAACACCACTTGTTACAAGTTTATATTTCTTCCATTCCAAACCAAGACAGCAATGCCTAAGCGTACGTAATAAGGCAAATAGATTACTGGGATTTATATCAAAGTGTTAGCAACAGAAGTCCAGAGGTTATATTACAGCTTTATACATCATTAGTAAGGCCTCACCTAGATTACGCAGCTCAGTTCTGGTCTCCATATTACAGAATGGACATAAATTCGTTAGAAACATTCAGCGTAGAATGACTAAATTAATACATAGCATTAAAATCTTCCTTACGAAGAAGATTGAAGACCTAAAATTACATTCACTTAAGACGTAGAATGAGGGGACATGATCGAGGTATACAAGTGGAAAATGGTATTAACAAAGGGGATATAAATAAGGTCTTGAGGATATCTCTCCAGAAGAACCCGCAATAATGGATTCAAGAATAAGTTTAGATTTAGAAAGGATATAGGAAAGTATTGGGTTGGGAATAGGTGTTGATGAGTGGAACAGTCTGCCTAGTAGGGTTATTGAAGCTAGGACTGGTAGTTTCATTTAGGTTGGATAAATTCATGAGTGAGGGTTGGATTTGAGTGGGACTCGCATGAGTGGGTAGAATTGTCAAAGCTTATTTCTTGGGTAGCTTTAAATTGGGTTGAGCAAATCTGTTGGGGTTGGAGGACCTGCCTAGTATGGGCAACAGGCCTGCTGCAGTGTTCCTCCTTTCTTATGTTCTTATGTTCTTACGAAGAAAGATTGAAGACCTTAAATTACATTCACTTGTAAGACGTAGAATGAGGAGACATGATCGAGGTATACAAGTGGAAAATGGGTATAACAAAGGGGATATAAATAAGGTCTTGAGGGTATCTCTCCAAGAGAGAACCCGCAATAATGGATTCAAGTTAGATAAGTTTAGATTTAGAAAGGATATAGGAAAGTATTGGTTTGGAAATAGGGTAGTTGATGAGTGGAACAGTCTGCCTAGTAGGGTTATTGAAGCAAGGACCTTGGGTAGTTTTAAATTTAGGTTGGATAAATTCATGAGTGAAAGGGGTTGGATTTGAGTGGGAATTGCACATGAGTAAATAAAATTATCAAAGCTTATTTCTTGGGTAGCATTGAAAATTAGGTTGAACAAATATTCTGTTAGTGGGATGGAATGTGAAGGACCTGCCTAGAATGGGCCAACAGGCCTGCTGCAGTGTTCCTCCTTTCTTATGTTCTTTCCCACTCCTTCCGTCAGTATATAAGCGCCAGCCTTCTTGCGTGTGCTCCCTAGGTTCACCACTGCTGACCTTGCTATTGGTAAGACACAGTTCGCTCAAGAAGTCTCCCTTCGATCCTCACTGGAGAGGGGAATTTATATTCTACAAGCGCCACCTCCTTTCTTACAATGCTGTCCCATCGTGTGAAAATCAAGCCTGAGAATGGAGTAATCAATTATTTCTCGAAGCTAGCTTTAGCTACCGCTGTCAAATTTACAGCAATCCACACTCATGTATCAGAAATCTTCCCTATGAGGATAGACTGAGGGCCCTGAATCGGCACTCTCTAGAAAGGCGTAGAATTAGGGGGGATATGATTGAGGTGTATAAATGGGAAACAGGAATAAATAAAGGGGATGTAAATAACGTGCTAAAAATATCTAGCCTAGACAGGACTCGCAGCAATGGCTTTAAGTTGGAAAAATTCAGATTCAGGAAGGATATAGGAAAGAACTGGTTTGGTAATAGAGTTGTGGATGAGTGGAACAAACTCCCGAGTACAGTTATAGAGGCTAAAACATTGTGTAGTTTTAAAAATAGGTTAGATAAATACATGAGTGGGTGTGGGTGGGTGTGAGTTGGACTTGACTAGCTTGTGCTACTAGGTCAGATGCCGTGCTCCTTCCTTAAGTGAATGTGACCTGACCTGACTAGGTTGGGGCATTGGCTTAAACCGGTAGGAGACTTGGACCTGTCTCGCATGGGCCAGTAGGCCTGTTGCAGACTGTGCAGACAATGAAGCATCAAAACTAACGGACCACTCTTCAGTTATGACCCTTCAAATACGACAATTCACCATATTCCCGTCTCACTTCTTGAAGTCGAAACGTTCGATCTTTGTGAAAAGACTGGACTCAACTGAAGCACTGAAGGCATCTATTGAGCAACAAAACACCTGGGCCTCGGTAGATAGCATCTCTAAGATCCCTAACGCCTCATCTATGCTAAAGATTACATTTTCAGACATCTCCATGGCTATAAATTAGACACATATGCAACATTTGAGTATCTTTATTAATAAAGATACCCAAATGTTGCATATGTATTTAATTTATAACTTGTCGGTTCTCTGAACCATTCATCTACATCTCCATGGCTGCCCAAGCTCTCTCTGACGGTATGGCCATCTCATATTACCACATTCACCCAAGTCATATAGAACCAGAACGTTTCACACACATCAACCACTGCTGGACCTGCTACTCCTATAATCACACCACCAAGGACTGCCCCATCAAGGACAAGAAGTTTTGTTCAAAATGTGGGAATGATGGACACGAATTCAGATCCTGCACCATCACTACGGCTCCAACATGTCTTAACTGCAAGGGTAATCATCACACCTTTGAAGAAAACTAAAGAAAATCTGAAGAAGAACACCTCTAATTCACCGACATACGCTGCAATAACCAAACTGAAATTAAGAACATAAGAACATAAGAAAGGAGGAACACTGCAGCAGGCCTGTTGAGACACATGTGCAACATCTGGGTATCTTTATAGTAGACGTTTCGCCATCCAGTGGCTTTATCAATACAAAATTTTGCACATGTGTCTTAATTTCACATTGTCGGTATTGTATACCATTCTTGTACAACAATTAAGTAATCAATATATTCAGTTAAAGAGAGAAATAAAAAAGGGAATAAGAAAAGCAAAAAGAGACTATGAGGTTAAAGTTGCAAGAGAATCGAAAACTAACCCAAAAGGATTTTTTCAGGTATACAGAAGTAAGATTAGGGAGAACATAAGAAAGGAGGAACACTGCAGCAGGCCTGTTGGCCCATACTAGGCAGGTCCTTCACAATCCATCCCACTAACAGAATAATTGCCCAACCTAATTTTCAATTCTACCCAAGAAATAAGCTTTGAAGATTCTATTAACTCAAGTGCGAGTCCCACTCAAACAACCCTCTCACTCATGAATTTATCCAACCTAAATTTGAAACTACCCAAGGTCATAGCTTCAACGACCCTACTAGGCAGACTGTTCCACTCATCAACTACCCTATTTCCAAACCAATATTTTCCTATATCCTTTCTAAATCTAAACTTATCCAATTTGAATCCATTATTGCGGGTTCTCTCTTTGGAGAGATATCCTCAAGACCTTATTTATATCCCCTTATTAATACATAAGAACATAAGAAAGGAGAACACTGCAGCAGGCCTGTTGGCCCATACTAGGCAGGTCCTTCACAATCCATCCCACTAACAGAATATTTGCTCAACCCACTCAAAAGTTACTCAGGTCAGCTCACCGTCAGTGATAAGGAAATGTGTAGAATTTTTAACACTTACTTCCTCTCAGTTTTTACACAGGAAGATACTAGCGATATTCCAGAAATAATAAATTATGTAGACCAGGACGATAGTAAACTATGCACGATCAGGGTCACAAGTGACATGGTCCTTAGACAAATAGATAAATTAAAACCTAACAAATCCCAGGCCCTGATGAACTGTATGCAAGGGTTCTAAAGGAATGTAAAGAAGAGCTTAGCAAACCTATGGCTAATCTTTTCAACATATCACTGCAAACTGGCATGGTGCCAGATAAGTGGAAAATTGCAAATGTAATACCTATTTTCAAAGCAGGAGACAGGTCCTAGCTTCGAACTATAGACCAATAAGCCTAACCTCCATAGTGGGAAAATTTATGGAATCAATAATAGCCGAGGCAATTCGCAGCCATCTTGAAAAGCATAAATTAATCAACGAATCTCAGCAGGGTTTTACAAAGGGCGTTCCTGCCTTACAAATTTAATAACTTTTTCACTAAGGTATTTGAGGAGGTAGATCATGGTAATGAATATGATATTGTGTATATGGACTTCAGTAAGGCTTTTGATAGAGTCCCACATCAGAGACTATTGAGGAAAATTAAGGCACACGGAATAGGAGGAGAAATTTTTCCTGGATAGAGGCATGGTTGACAAATAGGCAGCAGAGAGTTTGCATAAATGGGGAGAAATCAGAGTGGGAAGCGTCACAAGTGGTGTTCCACAGGGGTCAGTATTGGGCCCCTTGTTGTTCACAATCTACATAAACGACATAGATGAGGGAATAAATAGCGACATAAGCAAGTTTGCCGATGACACCAAAATAGGCCGTCCAATTCATTCAAATGAGGACATTAGAGCACTCCAGGAAGATTTGAATAGACTGATGCAGTGGTCGGAGAAGTGGCAGATGCAGTTTAATATAGATAAATGCAAAGTTCTAAATATTGGACAGGACAATAACCATGCCACATATAAACTAAATAATGTAGATCTTAATACTATTGATTGCGAAAAGGATTTAGGAGTTCTGGTTAGCAGTAATCTAAAACCAAGACAGCAGTGCATAAGTGTTCGCAATAAAGCAAACAGAATCCTTGGCTTCATATCAAGAAGCATAAATAATAGGAGTCCTCAGGTTGTTCTTCAACTCTATATATCCTTGGTTAGGCCTCATCTAGATTATGCTGCACAGTTTTGGTCACCGTATTACAGAATGGATATAAATGCTCTGGAAAATGTACAAAGGAGGATGACTAAGTTGATTCCATGTATCAGAAATCTTCCCTATGAGGATAGACTGAGGGCCCTGAATCTGCACTCTCTAGAAAGGCGTAGAATTAGGGGGGATATGATTAAGGTATATAAATGGAAAACAGGAATAAATAAAGGGGATGTAAATAGCGTGCTAAAAATATCTTGTATTGACAGGACTCGAAGCAATGGCTTTAAGTTGGATAAATTCAGATTCAGAAGGGATATAGGAAAGCATTGGTTTGGTAATAGAGTTGTCGATGAGTGGAACAAACTCCCGAGTACAGTTATAGAGGCTAAAACGTTGTGTAGTTTTAAAAATAGGCTAGATAAATATATGAGTGGGTGCGGGTGGGTGTGAGTTGTACTTGACTAGTTTGTGCTACTAGGTCAGATGCCGTGCTCCTTCCTTAAGTGAATGTAACCTGACCTGGCTGGGTCGGGGCATTGGCTTAAGCCGGTGGGAGACTTGGACCTGCCTCGCATGGGCCAGTAGGCCTGCTGCAGTGTTCCTTCTTTCTTATGTTCTTATGTTCTTATAACCAAACTATAAGCCGACACCACCAAGATTCTACACGCCACTCTACAGTCACCTTCGCCCAGCAACTTCACACTCACCCAAGTTCTTGAGTTCATCAAGCTTCTACGTTTCACCTTCAGTAACAAGACTAAACTATACCACCTCTCCAGGAGCAGCTTCAAAAAAATTGAAAATGGCTCCACTGCAAACCTGCCTCCTCAATTAAGAACATAAGAATATAAGAATGGAGGAACCCTGCAGAAGGCCTACTGGCCCACTCCTATAACTCCCACCTGTGTGCTGCCCTCTGATGTTCCCACCTGCTTGCCCTTTCCTGCGACCTAGCCTGCTGCCAGCTACTCAAGATTCAAGACTTAAACTACCATAAGTTCAATGCAACAGACCCTGCTATTCCTGTTTCTCAAATCTGCCGCACGAGCACCTAGCTGCTGGGCTAAGCCCTGGCTCTTTCTCTACGCTCACTCCATTGGGGTCTTACCCAAACTTTCTTGTCTTGTCTTGTCTCCTTCCGTTCCCACTCCATTCATCCCCACTCCTTACGTTTCCATTCCTCCAATTCCCACTCCTTCCGTTTCTATTCCATTCCCACTCCTGTTTCTACTCCTTTCGTTCCCATTCCTTCCATTCCCAGTCTCACTACCGTATTCGGTCCTCCACACCCCTCCTAATGCTTTCTCCCTCATTCCCCCCTCCCTCCCCTCCTCCACACCCCACACCCCTTACCCCACACACCTCCCCAGAGCCCTGGCTTATTTTGACAGGTTTTGTGTGAATAGAAAATGGCTCATAATTACAAGGAGATCTCCGCCAGGAATTCATTACTGTGGTCATCCTCCTGCGACCCAGTCCCCAGGGACGGGGGAAGGGGCAGGGGAAGGGGCAGGGGAGGAAAGGGACTGGGAGTAAGGGGGTGAAAGGGGATACACTGAGGCTATCTGCTGAAGAGAACTATATCTACTTCTGCCTAGATTATTAAATACTATCGGGTATTGTGTAGGCGTACGAGTCAAGCAGAAGGCTCTCTCTCCACCCTCCATTATCTCCAGTCACTGCAGGCATAAAAACAGGGAAGGAAATATAGCATATCATATTGGAAAAATGAGAGATGGAAGTGGATGGTAGACGTGGGTTACAACTCTCTCTATTAAATTAGTACTGTTACTATCTTAAGCTTCTAGTGACTCACGAAATCGTAATGACACGATTGCAAACAAACCATACCACGGGTGGGGTTCGAACCCGCGGTCATACCATACCACCCGTGGTATGGTTTTTTAAGCTTCTGGTGTTACTGCACTGTCACTCACAGAACTGTGTGTACCAGTGGTTCCACTTCTGGTTACCAACAGTTCCACTGTGACGTTTCGTATTATCAACAACTTACTCGTAACGGCCTGACAAAGCTCCTGGAGAGCGAAACGTTGCGTCCTTTTTACCTAACAACAACGTACTCCTTTGATAAGTAAGACACATACGCAACAGTTAGGTATCTTTATTCCGAAACGTTACGCCTATATAGTAGGCTTCTTCAGAAGCAGTAGAGATGTAAAGACGATGTAATCAGTCCCTCACCCTCGTCTATTATGTAGGAGAAACGTTTCGAAATAGACACCTAACTCTTGCACATGTGCCTTAGTCGTCAACATATCAGAACTGAACACCTTTATCATATTCAATATACTTTTCTGGTCAGACGAAAAGAATGAACAATATATTCTTAAATATCAGTAGTTTACAGCGTCACTGTAAACACAGTGACGCTGTAAACACAGTGACACTGTAAACAGTGTCACTGTAAACACAGTGACACTGTAGGACACAAATGCACGAAATCCTTATTTTTCACTCATAATTTTACTGCGAATTAATGCAACAATATTTTTTTTCTAAACACACCAGATGTCTTCCACCGAGGCAGAGTGACTCTAGCACAAAAAAAAATGAAACACATTCGCCAGCATTCATTCAACAACTGTCTTCTTAGAAATACGCTAAAATCACAGTTTCAATAATCTTCCGAATGACAACAAACGTACTTGAACTTTCAGAAAAGATTTTAATGTCATGTTAAGAAAGAATACACATTTTTTTAAAATATAATTTAGTCCTAAATTGTAAACAGGTAATGAAGACATGAAATATTTTCTGGGAATTACAGTGTGAAGAATGTGTTTGAATTTTTAAGGCATTGATATTTTTTACAGTTAAAATATTCTTTGATGTTCTTTTGTGTAAATATAATACAGAATATTTTTTTTTAATTGAACAAAATTATCTCACTATCTGAGAACTTTACGTTTGTTAAGTTTATAATCTAACCTAATCTAACATAATATAATTGACCGTAATCCAACCTAATCTAATCTAGCCTAACTAAAGCAATTCTAACTTATTAAACTAAGTTTATTGTCCAACTTTGTACTCTTCTTGTGGGATTTTTGTCCAGGTGGGTTATATACACTGCAGTCTTGTCTTAGGGGTATCACCGCCCTACCACCACTACTTACCTCAACCACCACCACAAGTAGCAGTAGTGTAATCCACAGTAGTGGAATCCACAGCAGGATTCGAACATACTGATCTGAGATCTGACCGAGTGGAGAAGGTACTACGTACTTTGATGCAGAGTGTGTAGGTTCGAATCCTGCTGTGAAATTCCAAGCTCTTTCGTGACTTCTCACCTTATCAATAGTTCCATGATAATGTGAGAAGTCACGAAAGCGGTTGAAATTTCAGTATTTATTCATACACACACACACACACACACACACACACACACACGCGCGCGCGCGAACGATATAGTGGAGGCGGGAACCATACATAGTTTTAAGACAAGGTATGATAATGCTCATGGAGCAGGGAGAGCAGAGACCCAGTAGCGGACAGCGAAGAGGCAGGGCCAGGAGCTGCGTCTCGACCCCTGCAACCACAATTAGGTGAGTACATACTACACACACACACACACATATATATATATATATATATATATATATATATATATATATATATATATATATATATATATATATATATATATATATATATATATATATATATATATATATATATATACTCACCAACGCTTCAGGAAAGGACAAAGCTCGTCTCCTCGTCTCAGGAGATTACCTTCTAGCCGTTCCCAATTCCTCCCTGCGCACTCGACCCGACCCACAGGCCATTCGGATTGGTGTTGATCTTCGCCTATCCGCCCCCATACTCACCGAACATAGGTGTATTTGCGGCAGGGCGACGGCTGATCAATTCGGACTTCATGGTCTCGTGTGTCACACATCAGAAGGGAAGTATGCAAGACATGAGGAGGTCAACGACATCATAAAGAGAAGCCTCGCCACAGCCCGTTGCCCAGCTCAACGGGAACCCCAAGTGCAGAGATCTGATGGAAGTCAAAAGGGTCCTGATGGAGCCACTATGCTACCCTGGAAGGATGGTAAGCAGATTGCTTTGGACTACACTTGTGCCGCCACAATGGCAGACACCTACTTGCCATACTCTGTAGCTGAAGGGGGTGGAACTGCCAGCAACAGGGAGACCCAGAAGACCCGCAAATATGAAGGCCTTTCCCCTTGCTATAACTTCATCCCAATAGGGTCGGAGACCCTTGGAGCATGGGACAAGTGTGTTCTAAAGTTTCTCAAAGAACTGGATAAAAACTCATCATAGAAACCAAGGACCACAGGGCGGCCAGCTTCCTCTTTCAGAGACTCAGATTTGCAATCCAGAGGGGAAATACCTGCAGCATTCTGGGCACGGGGCCCACTGCCGGGGAGCTGGACGAAGTATTTGAGATGTAGTTCTGAGTTGTTATCTATGTTGTTTTACTCACTATTGTATTCTTGTCAATGTATTTTGTCTTTAAGTAAAGTATATAGAAAATATAGAGGGTGGTAGGAGAAAATATTCAAACAGCTTCAGGGAGAACTTTGAGTTTTCCCTGATATATATATATATATATATATATATATATATATATATATATATATATATATATATATATATATATATATATATATATATATATATATATATGGGGTCCACCTCTGGTGCAAATTGTGGGACCCATAGCCTCGGAAAAGTGGATAACAAGGCTTCGAAAAAAAATAATTGGATTTCTTCCTGAAGCCATTTGAATATTCCACTTCCCCTACCACCCCATCTTTTCATTCTTTTTTACCAATAGGTATATTTTATTACATAATATGGTACAAAAGATTTAAGATATACATTGTTGATATAAAGATGGCATATACAGTATAAGAGGTGTGAGAGATACATGTCTAGTACATATTGTTACATGTTTGTCACTGATTATAATGGGAAAATCTCATCCAGTTCTTCAGAGCTGGAGCTCGTGCCCAACATACAGCAGGCATTACCTCTCTGAACAGCAGCGCTGAGTCGCTGGAATAGAAAACTAGCTGCCCTGGTATCCCTAGTTACCCTGATGAGTCTTTTGCCTAGTTCCTTAAGGAACTTAGATGCATTCTTTTCCCATGAGCCAAGGGTCTCCGAGCCTATGGGAACAAACATATAATGATGGGCAAGTTCTCCATATTTTCTCGACTTTTGGGACTCCATGAAGCTGGCAGCTGCCCGTCTTTCCTCCCTGGTGTATTAGAGATAGGTATCAGCCAAAGTAGATGCACATGTGCAGTCCCACACCACCTGCTTACAGTCTGTCTAGGCTTGAAGGGTGATACAATCTGGATGCTTTTGGCTGCCATCAGATCTGCATAGTTGGGGTGGTTCCCTTATTGCTGGGCATCTAGCTGTTGTGAGGCTCCTCTTGATAATGTTATTAACTTCTTCATGTCTTGCAATCTTTCCCTCGGATTTACGGTGCACAAGACCATGGTACCCGAATCGGTCTGCTGCTTCACTGCCACAAATACACCTGTGTTCGGCGAGAATAAGAGCTGCAAGTCGAAGGGCAACGCCAATGCGGATGGTCTGTGGGTCGAGGCTGGAGTTGGGAACAGCCAACAGAAAGTCCCCTGCGTGATATTTATATAAACATCCACTTACCCTACACTGCATCACTAACTTCTATCACCACAACCACTACCAACCACCACAACCACTACCAACCACCACATGCATTACCAACCACCACATGCACTATCACCACATGCACTACCACCACATGCACTACCAACCACCACATGCACTACCAACCACCACATGCACTACCACCACATGCACTACCATTTACCACTACAGCTATTATCATCCATCACCACACTCCCAACCACCACCACCAACATCACAACCACACCCAACAACCACTACCACCACCACCACCATACCCAACCACCACCACACCCAACAACCACCACCACCATCACAACCACACCCAATAACCACCACCACCTCCACCACACCCAACAACAACCACCGTCTGTGAGTTTTTCATCCTTACATTTAAATAAAAGAGGGAGGGAGGGAGAGAGATTTTTGACGTTGTTGGTGGTGGTGAGAGAGTGAGCCGCTCTGACGAAGCTGAGACAAGCCGCTCGCTCACATCTAATATCCTTTGACTAATGCTGCCCTTTTAAAGACTTATCATAATAAAAGAGTGATGTTGGGCAGGGAGTTGCAGCTCCAGTAATCATTCAACTGATTGCAATATGTGCGCTTCTCTCTGCGAGGTTTACATGTGCGCAGTTTTGTGTGCGCGTGCTGTGTGTGTACTCACCTAGTTGTACTCACCTATTTGTGGTTGCAGGAGTCGATTCATAGCTCCTGGTCCCGCCTCTTCACTGATCGCTACTACTTCCTCTTCCTCCCTGCTCCATGAGCTTTATCAAACCTCGTCTTAAAACTATGTATGGATCCTGCCTCCACTACATCACTTGCCAGACTATTCCACTTCCTGACAACACTGTGACTAAAGAAATATTTCCTAACATCCCTGTGATTCATCTGAGTCTTCAACTTCCAATTATGACCCCTTGTTGCTGTGTCCCATCTCTGGAACATCCTGTCTCTGTCCACCTTGTCAGTTCCTCTCAGTATTTTGTATGTCGTTATCATATCCCCCTATCTCTCCTGTCCTCCAGTGTCGTCAGGTCGATTTTCCTTAACCTCTCCTCATAGGATATGCCCCTTAGCTCCAGGACTAATTTCTGTACATGCTTGGCTAGGTGGGGGGTTCCAAACTGGTGCTGCATACTCCAGTATGGACCTGACATACACGGTGTACAGGGTCCTGAACGATTCTTTATTGAGATGTCGGAATGCTGTTCTTAGGTTTGCTAGGCGCCCGTATGCTGCAGCAGTTATTTAGTTGATGTGCGCCTCAGATGTGTTCGGTGTTATACTCACCAAAATATTCTTTTCCTTGACTGAGGTTTGTAGTCTCTGGCCATACTAGACTGTACTCCGTCTGTGGTCTTCTTTGCCTTTCCCCAATCTTCATGACTTTGCACTTGGTGGGGTTGAACTCCAGGAGCCAGTTTTTGGACCAGGGCTGCTGCATCCTGTCCAGTTCCCTTTGTAGTTCTGCCTGATATACGTCCAATTGATTTTTTCTCATCAATTTCACATCATCTGCAAACAGGGACACTTCTGAGTTTATTACTTCCGTCATGTCATTCACATATACCAGAAACAGCACCGGTCCTAGGACTGACCCCTGTGGAACCCCGCTCGTCACAGACGCCCACTCAGACACCTCGTCATGTATCATGACTCGCTGATGTCTTCCCGACAGGTATTCAGTGATCCATTCCAGCGCCTTCCTTGTTATACCTGCCTGGTCCTCCAGCTTATGCACTAATCTCCTGTGTGGAACTATGTCCAAAGCCTTCTTACAGTTCAAGAAAACGCAGTCAACCCACCCGTCTCTCTCTTGTCTTACTGCTGTCACCCTGTCATAGAACTCCAGTAGGTTTGTGACACAGAATTTCCCATTCCTGATACCGTGCTGGCTGTCGTTGATAAGCTCATTCCTTTCTAGGTGCTCCACCACTCTTCTCCTGATAATCTTCTCCATGACTTTGCATACTATACATGTCAGTGACACTGGTCTGTAGTTTAATGCTTTGTGTCTGTCTCCTTTTTTAAAAAATTGGGACTACATTTGCTGTCTTCCATACCTCAGGTAGTATGCAAAGTCATGGAGAAGCTTATCAGGAGAAGAGTGGTGGAACTGAGCTTATCAACGACAACCAGGACGGTATCTGATAATCCATAACGTTACTTACTATGCATGTTAGTGACACTGTCCTGTGTTTTACTGCAACCTGTCTGTTCCCTTTTTTTAAATATCAGGACTTCATTCGCTGTCTTTTTATATATCTTTGGCAGCTGTCCTGTTTTAAGTGACTTTGTTTAAGATCGTTGCTAGTGGTGCACACAGTTCCTTTGTTCCCTCCTTCATGACACTTATATTGTCTGGTTCCAACGCCTTTGTGTCCAGTACTTGTTGGTTCATTCTTTCTCTTTTACTCTCTGGTAATATTCCTGTTTCTGGTGAGAATTCCTTCCTAAATTCTTTGTTCAGCTCCTCTGTTTAGTCATCTTATGTCATCAAGGAGCCACTGATTCCTGATCAGGAATGCGACTCCTCTGTTTTTTCTCATTATTTGATATCTTGTTAGTAAGATCACATCTATTATCACTGAGTTTTGTCTCCATTATTGCTATGATCTCTGGGGAGGCCTCCACTGTCTGCTCTCCATCACTCTTGTTCATCCCATCTGTATTTAATTTTATATACAGTATTTTCAGTTTTCTGTGTTTCTGGGGTCTGGTTTATGGGTTCCCGTTCTCTTGGTCATCACCAGTTTGTCAATTATTATTATTATTATTATTATTATTATTATTATTATTATTATTATTATTATTATTATTATTATTATTATTATTATTATTATTATTATTATTATTATTATTATTATTATTATTATTATTATTATTATTATTATTATTATTATTATTATTATTATTATTATTATAAAAACTAAGAGTTAAACCTGCAAGGGTGATACAGAGATGCACCCATGTGTCAAGAGAATATGCGGGGGTATTAGGAAAAGGTCGAGATTGGGAATAATAAGGGTACCCAAGCGTTGCATATGGATCTTATTTATTATCAGTGATTTATCGTCATTTATTCTTTGTAATTTCTCTTTAATATTTAGTTTACGGTTTACAAGCATGAATAAATGATTTGGTTCTACTTTGTGACAGGTGTTAGGGGTCACAATGGTGACAGGTGTTGGGGGTCACAATGGTGACAGGTGTTGGGGTCACAATGGTGACAGGTGTTGGGGGTCACAATAGTGACAGGTGTTGGGGGTCACAATGGTGACAGGTGTTGGGGTCACAATGGTGACAGGTGTTGGGGTCACAATTGTGACAGGTGTTTGGGGTCACAATGGTGACAGGTGTTTGGGGTCACAATGGTGACAGGTATTGGGGTCACAATGGTCACAGGTTCCAGACTCATAAACTGACCAATTTACTTCCTTTTTTTGTTGTTAAAATATCCAATTACAATTAAAAAAATCACAAACAAAATAAGAACAATAACTTCATTTCTATAAAATTGTTTTTGTTGTAATTTCGGTTAAAGTGAAGAACAACACATATCTGACGTTGGATTATTGACATATACAAACTGCTTTATAGAAAGTCCCTTGTTATACATAGTGTATCAGGCTACCTTAAAGTTACCTTATACTAGACAATGAGACAGTTATAGTAGTGTACTGGAATGCTATTAGCTTGACATACTTGACTCACGAAATCGTAATGACACGATTGCAAACAAACCATACCACGGTGGGGTTAGAACCCGCGGTCAGAGAGTCTCAAAACTCTAGACCGTCGCGTTAGCCACTGGGCCAGCCAGCTAGTTGGTTGAATCTTATTGAAGCTAGTTGGCCCAGTGGCTACCGCGACACACTTGACATTGAAATACTGTATTAATTTGGTATATAAATTATGATTCCTGTATTTTGAGATCTTGTGCAACTCTCTGGTACATGTGGATCACTACTGTGGTGGAAGAAGTTTTAATTGGTTAGTACAAGGTCTGGAAACTGCGGCCCGCGGGCCACATGCGGCCCACCATAAGATTTTAAGCAGCCCGCAGCAACTTGAAACATTTATAAATAGTAAAACTAATAAACCCTCGTTTTTTCAGTCACTTAAAGATAAGAATTTTGTTCAAATTTTAGTTCTAATCTTCTCACCTTTCAGATATACCCTTCAGTTATGGAAGGTAAAGGGAAAAGAATAGTGCAGAGTGAGTGTCGCCTCTTTAATGAAGAATGGGGCGTGAGGTACTTCTTTGTGCAAGGTGATAAAGCCTTGTGTGTCGTATGCCACGAAACTGATGCAGTTTTGAAGGAGTACAACATATGTCGGCACTATGAGACCAAACATAAACCAAGTTATTCCCAATTCTTTCGGAAAATTCTGAATCAGTACAACGCCGCTTTGCTTTCCCAACAAGGTTTTTTTTTCACGCAGAAGAGAGATGAAAATAAAGCTTTAACCCGGGCCAGTTACAAAGTAGCTTATACGTTATCTAAAAGAGGAAAGCCATTCACCGATGGAGATGTGATCAAAGAGTGTGTGATGGAAGCAGCGGGAGAGTTATGCCCAGAAAAAAGCAAATCTGTTTAAAATCCTCAGCCTTGAGCCAAATATTGTTGCTCGTGGAATTGAGGATAGAGGAAGCAATATATTTCATCAAATTGCAGATAAAGCTGGAAATTTTCAGTTTTATTCTCTCCCATTTGATGAATCGAATGATTTGACACATCACAACTCGGGATCAAGAACCTCATGAATCTTGAAAATTTGCGAATGTTTTGATGCGCAGATGTATTGTAGGGAAATATAATAGCATTTACTTAGCCTAACAATACTGGCGTCCACAATGACTTTAATGTCACACAAGAATCAGCATCAATATATACCATACACACCACACAGGAACCGGAGAAGACATCTTCAAAGAATTACAAAAAACTGTACTAGAATATTACCTGGAGTGGAATAAACTGCAATGCATAACAATTGATGAAGGACAGAACATGTCTGGGCTGAAGAAAGGTTTGGCTGGACACATCACAAAAGCTTGTGAGGATGATGGATTCTCAAAGCCAATGTTTCTGCCCTGTGTTATCCATCAGCAAGTATTGTGCGGGAAATATGTGGATATGTCTTACGTTCTGAAACCTATTGTTTCAACAGTGAATTTCATTTGATCTCACGGGCTTAAACATCGTGATTTTCTAAAAGAAACTGATTCTGAGATCGCTGACTTGCTTTATTATACAGCAGTTCGATGGCTGAATTGTGGAAAGGTTCTGTCACGGTTCTTTCAGTTCAGAAAGAAAACTGATTTATTTCTCACAGAGAAGAATCGACCTGAACCACTGTTATCGAACGTCGACTGGCTTTGGAAATTGGTATTTTTTTGCAGATGTTACAAGCCATATAACTCAACTGAATCTGAGGTTGCAAGGTGAAACATTTTTGATTTGTGATCTATTCACACATGTTAAGTCATTCAGGGGAAAACTGATGCTATTTGAAGGACATGTGAAGGTTTCTAACTAGGTTCATTTTCCAGGTTGTGAACAATTTCATGAAGAAAGTAAAGCAGAATTTCCTTCATTTGCAACAGAAATCATTAATGACTTGCAAAAGCAATTTCAGGAACGATTTTCTGATCTTAATGGAAAAATAGACGACATAAAGAAGTTTCAAAATCCATTTGACTGCAGTGCTGAAACTCCCAAGTCAGTTTCAAATGGAAATTATTGATCTTCAATCAGATGACATGATGATGACATGATGATGACATGATGATGACATGATGAAAGAAAAGTATAAAAAAAGGAAATCTGATCCAGTTTTATAAATCTTCACAGCCTGAACACTTTCCAATTGAAGTATGTCAAGTCCAAATATCGCAAAAATTGATCCATTTGAAGATTCATTGAATTCATTGATTCATTGATTCATTTGAAGTCCATTCTAATAATCGGCTCCTCAAGCTTGAAACCTCAGTTCAGCAATATTTTGAAATTTTAAAAACCATTTCCACCATTCCCATTAATCTTGTGTCAGCAGCTTTTCTCATCTGCAGTTCAGTGTTTGACATTTTTATTCATTATATATAATTTCTCAGTGTAGACAAGGTATTGCTTCTTCGTAATTGTCACATTTCTCTTTTATTTTCAATAATATCACGATGATTTCAAAAATATTCCAAATAAAACTTATTCATTTATTTAAATTTTATACTTTCATTTATATTTATTTATAAAACTGACTTTTTCTTTGGCTCGCTAAAATTTGTAAAATATACGATATTTGCATCGCGGTGGATAATTTGGAGACCCCCTGGGTTAGTATATATACTGGGACATATTGTTGGTGTTGTGAACATCAGTATAAATGATAATTTAAGTTGGATCAACAGGGCTGTCATTGATGCATCGGAGTTAAGCATAAATTGTCTAATTAGGTAGAGTCAGATTGAGGAGGCGATTTTGAACTATAATTCTGAAGCAGGTGGTTCAAGGGGAATTTTTTGCATCTGATATTAAGTTCCAAATTTTAGGTCCCTTTATTTCATGAATTTCCTATATAGGTTGAGTCTTACACGCGGTATATCAAAGAAATACTTATTTCTTGTATTATATTTGTGTGTTGTGTTGCAATTCTCCAGGATGAGGTGGAGCAGTGGGGAATTCTTCAAAGGTTCCCTAACCTATAAGTCCGACCTACGATCATTACTTGGTTTTTCCACTGGTAACTCCGTCTACCACTGCTGCACCTCATCTCTCTGCAGTATATAAGCTCCATCTCCGCGAATATGCTGCACTTTTACCTAGATTGATGGACTAAACACATCGAATCCAGGCTGAGGGACTGATTACCTCTAATTCCGCCTTGACTTCACCGTTTATCTGCACCGGACTGATGAAGAAGACACTGGCTGGCGAAACGTTTCCAGAATAAAGATTCCCATGTGTTGCACATATATTCGTTTATATATTATATTTTCAAGGATTTTAGGCAATAATGGGAAGTTAGATATTGGTCTATAAATGTTAACTTCAGTTGGGTCTCCATCTTTGTGGATCGGTACGACACAAGCAAACTTATGTATATTAGAGAAAGTTTTGGTTTAACAAGATTTATTAAACAGATTTACAATGACAGGTGATAACATACGGGCAGTTTTATTATATATGAATGTTACTATCCTTCCTTTATTACCAGTTTTATTTTAAGTGCATTTAGTGTTGGTTACTCGTGTACAGTTTGTTGGGGACATGTAGAGTGAGTCTTGATAACTCCCACTGAGGTACTCTATATAGTTGACAAGAAGTCAACTGTATGAACTAACTGGAACAATACACAAATAATCCCCACATAGGAGGATGAAACGTATGACGACGTTTCGGTCCGACATTAACTCTCACAAGTTAATGGTCCAGACTAGTTAATGGTCCAGACTAGTTAATGGTCCAGACTAGTTAATGGTCTAGACTAGTTAATGGTCTAGACTAGTTAATGGTCCAGACTAGTTAATGGTCCAGACTAGTTAATGGTCTAGACTAGTTAATGGTCCAGACTAGTTAATGCTCCAGATTAGTTAATGGTCCAGACTAGTTAATGGTCCAGACTAGTTAATGGTCTAGACTAGTTAATGGTCCAGACTAGTTAATGGTCCAGACTAGTTAATGGTCCAGACTAGTTAATGGTCCAGACTAGTTAAGGGTCTAGACTAGTTAATGGTCCAGACTAGTTAATGGTCCAGACTAGTTAATTGTCCAGACTAGTTAATGGTCCAGACTAGTTAATAGTCTAGACTAGTTAATGGTCTAGACTAGTTAATGGTCTAGACTAGTTAATGGTCCAGACTAGTTAATGGTCCAGACTAGTTAATGGTACAGTCTAGTTAATGGTCCAGACTACTTAATGGTCTAGACTAGTTAATGGTCTAGACTAGTTAATGGTCTAGACTAGTTAATTGTCTAGACTAGTTAATGGTCCAGACTAGTTAATGGTCCAGACTAGTTAATGGTCTAGACTAGTTAATGGTCCAGACTAGTTAATAGTCTAGAGTAGTTAATGGTCTAGACTAGTTAATGGTCCAGACTAGTTAATGGTCCAGACTAGTTAATGGTCTAGACTAGTTAATGATCCAGACTAGTTAATGGTCCAGACTAGTTAATGGTCTAGACTAGTTAAGGGTCTAGACTAGTTAATGGTCCAGACTAGTTAATGGTCTAGACAAGTTAATGATCCAGACTAGTTAATGGTCCAGACTAGTTAATGGTCTAGACTAGTTAATGGTCTAGACTAGTTAATGGTCCAGACTAGTTAATGGTCCAGACTAGTTAATGGTCTAGACTAGTTAATGGTCTAGACTAGTTAATGGTCCAGACTAGTTAATGGTCCAGACTAGTTAATGGTCTAGACTAGTTAATGGTCTAGACTAGTTAATGGTCCAGACTAGTTAATGGTACAAGTCAGACCGAAAGTTTGTCATAAGTTTAATTATCTTATGTACAGGTTATTTATTAAAAGTCAACAAGTTTACATACGTTATTAGTAATGTGTCTGTGAAGGTTCATTATGTCTGGTCAGTAGTGTGTTTGTTCTTAGTAATTCTGAGTGAGAACAGTATTTGACAGAGAGTTTTTCAGGTCTTTGTGGCATCGCTCTTTATTTCTTGGAACCTAATATAGTGTTTTAGTTTTCTTAATAAGTCTAGTTAGTATTGATGTATATCTTTCTGGTTGTTCTTCAGGAATTAAACATAGTATTTTGTTTTGTTTTCAATAATTATTTTTCTTGTCAGTGGTTCTGAGGATGTTATTGGTTAGCCACGAGTTATTTATTGTGATCTGTTTAAGGAACATTGCTTTAAAGGCATTGTATTATTTTAAGGTTAATTTAGACACGAGTGAATATCTTGAACAACGTTGAACAGTTATCATCACTGGTGCTGATAAACACGATAAAAATTATTCACTGTGACCTAATTGAGGAACCCAGAAGAAATATTTTAGGTGGCAGATGATGGTTTAGTTGTGTTGGTTATTGTGTCGGTTATCAGTGATTATGTCAGCTTTTAGAGGAGCTGATATGGTTGTCCAAATGTGGTCAAGAGAAGATTCAGATGTCTCAGTAAGTCGCCTGGGTTTGATTACTGAGGCTGTGGTAGGCAACCGTAAATGTTAGTTTATGAAGTCAGATATTAACGAGTCTTCTGCCTGGATGAGATTAATGTTAAAGTTATCAACAATTATTAAGCGATGCTTATTGAGGTTATTGTTTATGATTTGGTCTTTAAGATTGTTCCCAAAGGTGCCTATGTTGTGGAGATCTGTAGACAGCTCTTATTTCTAATAGCGCACTTATTTTTTTTAGCTGCAAATTGATTGAATATGTATTGCCCCTGTTCATCTCTGGTTCATGTGGAGTGTATACATTGCATCTCACTGGTATATTATACTGCCATGCTACTTTCCTCTTGATCAGGTCTGTTGTTATGGATGGCTGTGTACACAGTTAAGCTGCAGGTATCTACCAACATATATTTCAGCCAGGTTTCTGTTAGAACGATGGAGGTTAGGTTAGAATTGAGTCATTAAGGGCTGTGATGTCTTAACAGTGTTTACTTAGTGGTCTAGTGTTTCACTTGAGCACTGAGATGTTCTCAGTGTTTGGCTAGTTGAGTGTTTTCTGCAGTATTATTTCGCTTTAAACGGATTTTTATTAAGGTCTGAGAGGAGGTTTAGCTCTGAATATATATATATATATATATTAGCGTTCATGTATAGTACCTAGAGAGAAAAAAATAGTTTTGAAGAAAAAAATATAAGAAGGATATATGGTAAATCCATTAGAATATTTTCCAAGCCTTTATTTACTTTATCATATTTTTCTCTTTCTTAAGTTATATTGAAGTGTGTGTGTGTGTGTGTACTCACCTAATTGTAATCATCTAATTGTGGTTGCAGGGGTCGATACTCAGCTCCTGGCCCCGCCTCTTCACTGATCGCTACTAGGTCCTCTCTCTCCCTGCTACATGAGCTTTATCATACCTCGTCTTAAAGCTATGTATGGTTCCTGCCTCCACTACATC
>WNWK01031163.1:0-22912 GCA_009830355.1 Cherax destructor
GAAGCTTGGTTGTGGAACGGGCCGCGGGGGCGCTGATCCTCGGAAAACCCTCCAGGTAGACTCCACGTTATCAATGCGGACTGAGGCGGCTAACCAAGCTATTGACATCTTTTGAAGTCATACTGATACGTAATAGGACTGGTAACGATGATAATTGTCACGGTCTGGTGAGAGGGGTATGGGGACATATTGGGCACTCCATTGGGGACTGTAATCGTCAAAAGGTTAAGAACCCCTGACATACACTCAGCCATACCCAGGACCTAAACGGTTCTGACTTGTTCATGTAGTCCTTATATAAGATCGGGGCTTATAACAGAAAAATGGTAATAGCATTAAAAGGGAAAACTCTGTCTCCATACCTCGAGCTGAATATTACCGGATAAAAGGAAATGTTACCCAGATAATATTCACCACACCCCACAAAATATCTATGTTACCTCTACCCTTATAACAAGTGTCTCTTATGTCTGGGAGTTGACTTGTGTTGACATCATCCACCTGAAAAGGGAAATCAGACTTCATTCCTCTAACAAGGAAAATTACCAGACTCCTAAATATAACAACAAAAATACTGACAGTTAATGTACTATAAAAACAGAAAATTTATTCTCCATCCGACAACCATATGTTCATGTTACATGTTATTACGCTAACATGTACGTTGTCACATGTTACTCCAGTAAACATCCCCATGACAGGCTAGTGTACGTTGTCACATGTTACTCCAGTAAACATCTCAAGACAAGCTAGTGTACGTTGTCACATGTTACTCCAGTAAACATCCTCATGACAGGCTAGTGTACGTTGTCACATGTTACTCCAGTAAACATCCCAAGACAAGCTAGTGTACGTTGTCACATGTTACTCCAGTAAACATCCCCATGACAGGCTAGTGTACGTTGTCACATGTTACTCCAGTAAACATCCCCATGACAGGCTAGTGTACGTTGTCACAAGTTACTCCAGTAAACATCTCAAGACAAGCTAGTGTACGTTGTCACATGTTACTCCAGTAAACATCCCAAGACAAGCTAGTGTACGTTGTCACATGTTACTCCAGTAAACATCCCCATGACCGGCTAGTGTACGTTGTCACATGTTACTCCAGTAAACATCCCCATGACCGGCTAGTGTACGTTGTCACATGTTACTCCTGTAAACATCCCCATGACAGGCTAGTGTACGTTGTCACGTTACCATACTAGACACTTCCCTAAGTCATCAAATTCAAATTCAAATTCAAATCCTTTATTTCATGTAATACAAGGTGGGGGGTACTTATAGTTATACATTAAAGTTGATATTACAAGATGGCCAATAATATGCCTAGGTATGCCTAGGCTTTTCAGGCAGTCTTATGGTAGGTCTTACTCAATAGCTATACAATGGATATACAGATTGTAAGGTTAGGTTTACAAAATTTAGGTACTGGAATTTAAACATTGAGAATTTAACAATTAGTATAAAAAGTTAGCAATTAGTTTATATATTAATGATAAAGGTGATATATTGGCATAATATAGATTCTATATTGGAGTATCTTAGGCAAACTTATGACTAGCTTAAGTATTATGGAGCAATAGTTGTATTAGAATTTTGGTTAGAACTGTGCAAATTAAGGGGAATCCCAGATATCAATAAGTGTATTTTGCTGTGGTTAGTAATGTGCAAATTAAGGAGAATCACAGATATCAATAAGTGTATTTTGCTGTGGATATGTGCAAGATAAAGTAATTTTCATGTGGTTAGCTACCGGTTGGGTGCGTAAGTGAGATAAGATGTTTTTTAACGGTGCTTTTGAAAATGGAGGTTGTGTCTGCAGTTCTAGAGTTTTCAGGCAGGGAGTTCCAGATTTTAGGCCCTTTTATGCGCATTGAATTTTTGTATAGATTTAGTCGGACACGGGAATGTCAAAGAGATGTTTATGTCTGGTATTATGTCTATGGGTCCTGTCACAACTGTCAAAAAGTGTTTTAGCTCAGGGTTAAAGTTGGAATTAATGGTTCTATAAATGTAGATAGCAGAGTAGTAAGTATGGATGTTCTGGACAGTGAGTAGGTTTAGGTCTTTGAAGAGTGGGGGGTGTGCTGCCTAGTGTTGGATTGTGTGATAATTCTTACTGCGGCTTTTGTTGGGTTTTATTGGCTTTAGGTGGGTAATTGCTGTTGATCCCCATGCACAAATGGCATATGTGAGGTAGGGATAGATGAGTGAGTAGTATAGTGTGAGTAGGGCTGATTGTGGTACATAATACCGTATCTTAGAGAGGATCCCCACAGTTTTGGACACTTTCTTTGTTATGTGTTGGATATGGGTGCTGAATTTCAGGCTGCTGTCAAGGTGAAGGCCCAGGAACTTGCCCTCGTTATGTCTAGCAATAGGTGTAGAGTTGATCTTAATGTTTAATTGTGGATCATCTGTTCTGTTGCCAAACATAATATAGAAGGTCTTATCAGTGTTGAGTGTAAGTTTATTGGCAGTCATCCATGTTGATATTTTTATTAATTCGTCGTTAACAATGGTATTAAGCGTGGCAAGGTTTGTGTGGGAGATGACATAAGTTGTATCGTCAGCAAAGAGTATTGGTTTCAAGTGTTGTGATACATTGGGAAGATCATTGATGATAAGAGGAAGAGCAGGGGACCAAGGACACTTCCTGCGGTACGCCGGTGTCTAGTGGTAGTGTCGTGGAGGATGTGTCTTTAATAGTGACATACTGGTACCTATTAGTGAGGTAGGATTTGAGGGGCTAGTGCATGACCTCTTATTCCATAGTGGTCAAGTTTGTGGAGTAGGATGCCGTGGTTTACTGTGTCAAAAGCTTTCCTTAAGTCAATAAAAGTCCTAGTGGATATTCCTTATTTTCAAGTGCTGTGTAAAGCAGGTCTATCATTTTACTATTGCATCGTTAGTGCTTTTATTTTTCCTGAAGCCAAATTGGCAAAGGGGGTTTAGTATGCTTTGTGTCGTTATAAACGAGTATAATCTCTTGTGCACAAGTTTCTCAAATATTTTGGATAGCAATGGTAGATTTGATATAGGTCTATAGTTATTTACGTCTGTAGGGTCACCACCTTTGTGTATTGGGTAACCCTTGCTGTTTTAGTAGTGTTGGGAAGGTGCTAGATTCTAATGATTTGTTAAAAGTAAAGAAATAGGATATGAAAGGACATGAGCAGCTTTTGTATATTAAGGGTGGAACTTGAGACAGATGTCCTGATTTATTTTTAAGTGACTTGATTATCATGGAGACTTCAGTGGGTTCTGTAGGTGCAAGAATATAAGGAGGATGGGAAATTCCCATCTAGGTAATCACTGCTCGGGCATTGGTATCTGGAATTTTACTGGCAAGATTTGATCCTATAGTTGAGAAGAAGTCATTTATCTTGTTTACTGTATCAATAGGCTGTAGTGGTGTTTCGTTTGGTTTAGTTAGGACAATATCCCTATTTTTTTTCAGTTTGTGGGTGCCCATAATCTGTGAGAGTGTTTTCCAGGTCTTTTTATATCTCCTCTTGTTTCAGTGAATCTGCAGTAGTACAATTGTTTGGCTTTTTTTTTAGTTTGGTGAGAACTTTATGAATAGTGTTTAACAAACTCCTTATGTATGAATCCCCTTCTATATTGCTTCTCATATTGATGTTTCTTGTTAATGGATTTTAGTAAGTTGTTAGTTAGCCATGGGCAGCCTAACCGTTTATTCGTAATCTGTTTCATTTTATAGGACAATTTTGTTGTATAGTCTATGTAATTTATTAAGAAAGGTGTCTGTCCACTCATCGATACCCTTGGCATTTGGGAATTCTATAGCCCAGTCAACTGTGTCTAGCTCTGTTGTGAAGTTATTTATTGAAGCTTGGTCATGGAGTCGGAATGAAACTTTGGTGTATTCTAGGGGCGGTTTACTAATGTTTGTTAAGAGGAAGGTGGGGTAGTGGTCTGTGGTGCTGTCTGTTATTATCCCCGATTTAAGGGGGGCTAGGATATTGGTCCATATATGGTCGATTATGGTTGCACTCATATCAGTAAGTCTAGTTGGTTTGGTTATTGTTGGTATGAGAAGTGTGTTGTTCATATTGTTGATGAAATCGGTTACTGGCTGGTCATCTGGTAGGCCAAGGTTGATGTTGAAGTCTCCAGCTAAGATAAGGTGGTGTTTGTTCAATTGGTTGTTTGTTATTTGCGTTTTTAGTTGATCGCTAAAACTTGGGATGTTTGTATGAGGCATCCGGTAAATGGCCCCGATGGTTATGGGAGTCTTAAGGTTTTGTGGAGTAAATTTAGCAAAAATATATTCTCCATATTCATCATTATAGCAATTGGTGTCACAGCAGGATATTTCATTAGAGTAATAGATTGCAATACCTCCCCCCGCTTGATGTGGTCTGCAGTTGTGTATTGCTGTGTATCCTGGCAGCGAGTAGATATCTATTGTATCCTGCTTAAGCCAGGTTTCAGTAAGGACAATACATGTGAAGGTTGTTTTTAGGGAACCAAGGAGGGCAAGGAGGTCATCATAGTGTTTGCTTAAGGATCGGACATTGTAGTTAAGAACTGTTATACTTTAGTAGTGTTTAGGACAGTGTGGGCTTGTGATGCTGTGTAGTAGAGGCAGTTATTTTCCAGTAAATTTTGAATAGGTGTTCGATTAAATAGGTTTAGATCAGGGTCGACGTGATCATTCATCATTTAGGTTAAATAGTGATTTTGTTATATCATGTATAGTGTGGTGAGTTATAGTACTGATATCTGTTGTAAGGGGATGTTTTGGAAGTATATAACTAATGCATATTGGTCAAATAGAGTATAGTAACAAATAAACATAGTGGTCTTGGTATTGAGTATGTATTAAGCTAGTATGAAATAAAAAATTAGATATAAACTAATGAGATACAATTATCAAAAACAATGTAGCACCAATGAGTTTGGTATTGGTTATGTATTAAGCTAGAATGAAATATAGTACAGTAAAATTAAAGAAAATTTAGATATAAACTAATAAGATTAAATTACTAGTAACAATGTAGCACCAATGAGTTTGGTATTGGTTATGTATTAAGCTAGAATGAAATAAAGTACAGTAAAAATTACAAATTTAGTTAATCTATTAAGTTTAAGTTACAAAATTGAGTAGCACCAATGAGTTTGGTGTTGGTTATTTAATAAGCTAGAAGGTAATTAGATATAAACTAATAAGATAAAATTACTTATAACAATGTAGCACCAATGAGTTTGGTAATGGTTATGTATTAGGCTAGAATGAAATAAAGTACAGTAAAAATTACAAATATAGATAAACTACTAAGTTTAAATTACAAAATTGTGAAGTATCAATGAGTTTGGTGTTGGTTATTCAATAAGCTAGAATGTAATTAGGT
Organism: Cherax destructor; assembly: GCA_009830355.1. Classification (NCBI taxonomy): domain Eukaryota; kingdom Metazoa; phylum Arthropoda; class Malacostraca; order Decapoda; family Parastacidae; genus Cherax; species Cherax destructor. The sequence continues at coordinate 5,382 of WNWK01031163.1, forward strand.
GAACCAGATATTACCTATGATATTAATAGATAATAAGATAGTTGTAGCACCAGACTGTTACTTGTAATTGCACTAGAGAATAGTTGCAATAGAAATAAAGGTATAATACAGGTTTATAAAAAAGTATAATAAAAATAAACAGGGGCAAAGAATGGTATACAGTAGATATTAAAATAAGTAAAATTGGATTTTTTAGCACAGGTTATTAGAAAGTATAATTGGTAAGGATAGGGCAATGATGTTGCAGCTGTGTATGGAAGCTTGGATCTTTGGCAATGATAGGTTAATAAAAATAAAGGTATAAAACAAGATTGAGCAATGAAGTTTAAAAAAAATGGGGCAATAATAATTATAAAATAAAAATTGTGCAATAAAGCTTGAATAATAAGGGATTTTGTAGTTATCAAATACAAATTAAGACTATGAGGTAGAATTAAGACTATGAGGTAGAATTAAGACTATGAGGTAGAATTAAGACTATGAGGTAGAATGGTAGTTGGATATAAGGTAAAAATTTAATGGTAAGAGGGTATTGGAATTTTGGGGAACAAAAGTAAAAATTTAATGGTTAGAGGGTATTGGAATTTTGGGAACAAAATTTAAAGATGGTTCATAACACTAATCGTGGATAGTGGGTTTACTACATATTATTCTAATTCTGTTAACCCAGCCTCACTCAGGAATCTTTTAAGTTCATGTTCTGTTGCAATGAAATACCTCTTCCCAGTGGGCTGTTTCCTAACTGCGATTTTACCATCCCTCACAAAGCACTGATGAATTTTTTGGGCATTGCGTAATTTTCTTAAACGATAAAGGAGGTTTTGTCTTGTTTTGGTAAGGCACTCGTTCACATAGACATCAGATTTCATAGTTATGGATGTTTTTAGTAGGTTGTTTCTTTGCAAGCTGGTATTGAATTTTAATAGCACTGTTTTTTTACCTGCTTGGTAGCCCATCAGTTTGCAATCTTTTAGTTCATCACTACGTATGTTTATGCTAAGGTGGTCCTTGAAGAGTTGTAGGGCGGCCTCCATGCATGTCTCTTGGGTGACTGTGGGTGGGAGATGTTTGCTATTAACTATAACAGCGTCACTCTAGTGTGTACTCTAAGTGGAAAATTCTACTTCAAGGAACTGAGGATCATAAAGGCGGAGAGAACTGTAGGCTTGCCTATGCACAGTGGCATGTATATTCACTACTTTTCTTATCATGCTTCCTCTGTCAAGAAAAGTGTTCTTATCTCCCTCTTTCTCTGTGCTCTCCGCATTTGTGATCCTCAGTTCCTTAAAGTAGAAATTTCCACTCTTCATAATTCATTTTCCCATCTTGGCTACCCTTCCCATCTCATAGACTCTGCCTTCTCACGTGCTAAACGGACTTTCTTCTCTCCCAAACTCTCTACTCCTGGGAACTCTCCTGTCCTCTGCCTTCCCTACATTTCCGGTCTCTCTAAACTCAACAACTCTCTCCATTCCTTAGACATCAAACTTACTTTCCGCCAGACTAACACTCTTCGCACTAATCTAGTTCATACCTCTCCTCCCTCCATAGATGCTCCTGATGTCTACTCTATTTCTTGCTCCTCCTGTCCTCTTCAGTACTTTGGAGAAACTGGCCGATCTCTTTCTGACAGACTTTGGGAGCATAAAAATTCTATTGATTGGTCTTCTGCTAAAACTGTCTACCCTACGTCCAACTTTCACAGTCGCCGTCTGGTTGAATCCTCCCTTATACACAACTTTCCTTGTATGAATCTTAGTCCTGACTTTGTCTCTGTAGATGCTTTCCTTTCCCATTACATTGTTAAATTCTCCAAACTTCAGAACACCCGTGACTTAACCTGATTCTTCTATCTTCTTTTTTCCCCTTCTCCCTCTTTCCCTTTCCTCTTTCCTCTTTCTTCTTCTCCTCTGGGTTTTCTTTCTTTTGCCTTGTGTTTTTTCTTCATTATTATTTTTTACCCTCTGTGTTCTTGCCCCTACCCTCTGTGGGCCGCTAGCTCCCTTGCAGTGCTCCTCTTTCTTAGTATATGACTGACTCCACTACTACTACTACTACTACTACTACTACTACTACTACTATTACCACTATTACTCCTCCACCACTTCCTCTCTTGTTCCCGTCCCTGTCTGCTGGCCTCTATATATACTCCCTCCTCTTCTTTTTGTTAGTGTGACTTTGTAAATGATCCAAGTCGGACCGAAACGTCGTCATAAGCTCCTCTCTTTTATGTGTGAGTTATTTGTGTACCACTATAACTTATTTAGGAAATTAACAAAGCTAAATTACCGTGTTTTTGTCAAAACGGTAATGCCGCTAATGCTAAGTTGACAAATTCTGACTGAAGAGTGCAAAAGACACCTGACTGTTGACGCTGGAGAAGAAAACACTATGAATGTTAAATTACATCAATGCAACGTTTTCTCCCTCACGTTGATACACGACTCACTGCTCGCACAGACACTGATACGAACAAAGCAAGTCCGAACAAGGCAGGTCCGAACAATGCAGGCCAGAACAAGGCAGGTCCGACCAACAGGTTCGTAGGACATTCTGAACAGGGCTGTTCCGACAAGCTCAGAGCCCAGCAACAGGGATCCGCCCAACAAAGGACTGACCGAGGCTTCGATGAATGAATATACTTGGTGGTAAGATATACTGTTTTACGTTTCCTCTCTTAGAATGATAATGTTGAGGGAGACAGCCAGCTGAAGCACGGAGAAGCCATGACCATCAGGTCCGTGGGAAGACAACGACTCTGGTGGATATATGACCGTGTCCGTGATTTGATCTATGACCGTGTATATGATTTAATCTATGGTCATTTTTTTTGGCGGGGAGGAGGGAGGAGATTTGTTAACTGGTGTGCAAGTGACGAATTGTGGAATACTGTTGAGGTGATAGTGACGCTAGAAGAGTATGGTGAGAAGAATATGGTGAAGTGATGGTGAGAAGAATATATTGAAGTGATGGTGAGAAGAATATGTTGAAGTGATGTGGAGTGTTGAAGTGATGGTGGAGTGTTGAAGTGATGGTGGGGGTGTTGAAGTGAAAGTGGGGGTGTTGAAGTGGTGGTGGAGAGTTGAAGTGATAGTGGAGAGTTGAAGTGATTTTGAGGGTGTTGAAGTGATGGTGGAGTGTTGAAGTGATGGTGGGGGTGTTGAAGTGATGGTGGAGTGTTGAAGTGATGGTGGAGTGTTGACGTGATGGTGGGGGTGTTGAAGTGATAGTGGGGGTGTTGAAGTGGTGGTGGAGAGTTGAAGTGATGGTGAGGGTGTTGAAGTGATAGTGGAGTGTTGAAGTGATGGTGGGGGTGTTAAAGTGATGGTGGAGTGTTCAAGTGATGGTGGGGGTGTTGAAGTGATGGTGGAGTGTTCAAGTGATGGTGGGGTGTTCAAGTGATGGTGGGGTGTTGAAGTGATGGTGAGTATTCAAGTGATGGTGAGGGTGTTGAAGTGATGGTGGAGTGTTCAAGATGGTGGGGTGTTGAAGTGATGGTGGGGATGTTGAAGTGATGGTGGAGTGTTGAAGTGATGGTGGGGTGTTGTGATGGTGGAGTGTTCAAGTGATGGTGGGTGTTGAAGTGATGGTGGAGTGTTCAAGTGATGGTGGGTGTTGAAGTGATGGTGGGGTGTTGAAGTGATGGTGGAGTGTTCAAGTGATGGTGGGGGTGTTGAAGTGATGGTGGAGTGTTCAAGTGATGGTGGGGGTGTTGAAGTGATGGTGGAGTGTTCAAGTGATGGTGGGGGTGTTGAAGTGATGGTGGAGTGTTGAAGTGATGGTGAAGTGTTGAAGTTGTGGTGGGGGTGTTGAAGTGATGGTGGAGTGTTGAAGTGATGATGGAGTGTTGAAGTGATGATGGAGTGTTGAAGTGATGATGGAGTGTTGAAGTGATGATGGAGTGTTGAAGTGATGATGGAGTGTTGAAGTGATGGTGAAGTGTTGAAGTGATGATGTAGTGTTGAAGTGATGGTGGAGTGTTGAAGTGATGATGGAGTGTTGAAGTGATGGTGGAGTGTTGAAGTGATGGTGGAGTGTTGAAGTGATGATGGAGTGTTGAAGTGATGGTGAAGTGTTGAAGTGATGATGTAGTGTTGAAGTGATGGTGGAGTGTTGAAGTGATGATGGAGTGTTGAAGCGATGGTGGAGTGTTGAAGTGATGATGAAGTGTTGAAGTGATGGTGGAGTGTTGAAGTGATGGTGGGGTATTGAAGTGATGGTGGAGTGTTGAAGTGATGATGGATTGTTGAAGTGATGGTGAAGTGTTGAAGTGATGATGTAGTGTTGAAGTAATGGTGGAGTGTTGAAGTGATGGTGGAGTGTTGAAGTGATGGTGGAGTGTTGAAGTGATGATGGAGTGTTGAAGTGATGATGGAGTGTTGAAGTGATGATGGAGTGTTGAAGTGATAGTGAAGTGTTGAAGTGATGATATAAATATTGAAAATGATAGTGAAGTATTGAAAGTGATAGGTATTAAAGTAATGATGAAGTATTGAAAGTAATGATAGAAGTATTAGTAATAATGGAGTATTGAAAACAGCCAATAAGTATTGAAGTGATAGTGAAGTGTTGAGTAGTGGTAGAGAGTGTTGAAGTGATGGTGATGTTAGTATGGTAAGTATTGAAAGTGATGAAGTATTGAAGTGATGGTGGAAGTGTTGAAAGTAGATGGTGAAGTATTTAGTGATAGTGGAGAGTATTGAAAGTAATGATAAATGTTAAGTAATGATAATGTTAAGTAATGGTAAGTATTGAAAGTAATGATAGAATATTGAAAGTGAATAGTGAAAGTATTATTAATGGTAAATGTTAGTAATATGAAGTATTGAAAGTATTAGTGAAATATTTAAGTAATGGTAGATGTTGAAGACGTGAGTGGTATTGAAAGTGATAGTGGAAAGTGTTATTGATGGTAGAATATTGTAGTAATGGTGATGTTAGTAAATGGTAGAGTATTCAAGTGATAGTGGAGAGAGTGTTAGTAATGGTAGGTACTGAAAGTATTAGTTAAATATTAAAATGATATAATGTTAAGTAATGATAAATGTTGAGTAATGGATATTAGAAAGTAATGTCCGTGTTAAATAATAATGGAAATATTAAGTAATCGTGTTAAGCGTAATCGTAAAATTTATTAAGTAATGGTAGAAATGTTATTGATAGTAGAAGTATTAAAACAATGGTAGAAGTATTGAAAGCAATGATATAGTATTAAATGATAGTAAATGTTAGAAAGTAATGGTAGAAGTATTAGTAATGATAAATGTTGAAATGAAGTATTGAAAATGACAATGTGATATTGAAAGCCAATGATAAATGTTGAAAGTAATGATAGGATATTAGTAATAATGTAGTATTGAAAGCCAATAGTAAATGTTAGAAGTAATGATAGATGTTGAAAGTAATGATAAATGTTAATGATAAATATTGAAAACAATAATGTAAATGTTAAATGATAGGATATTGAAAGTAATGATAGAGATATTAAGTAATGGTAAATATTGAAAGTAATATTAAATGTGAAAGTAGTAGAAGTGTTAAGAAAGCCAATGAAGTAGAAGTATTGAAAACAATGGTAAAGTATTGAAAGTAATGATAAGTATTGAAAGTAATGTAGTATTAAAAGTAATGGTAAATGTTAAGCCAATAAATAAATATTAGAAAACAATAATAAATGTGCGTAATAGTAAATATTAATGACAATAAATATTAAAGTAATAATAAATATTAAATAATGGTAAATGTTAGAAAACAATAGTAAATGTGTAATAATAAATGTGCGTAATAATGAAAATATTAATAATAATAAATGTGCGTAATAGTAAATGTTAAGTAATATTAAATGTTAATGAATAGTAAGTATTAATGACAATAAATATTAAGCAATATAAATGTTAAGTAATATTAAATATTAGTAATAGTAAAATGTTAAGCCAATAAATATAGTATTAAATAATAGTAAATGTTAATAATATTAAATGTTGAAATATTAAATAAATGTTAAATGATAGTAAATATTCAAAACAATGATAAATGTTAAGCCAATAAATGTTAAGTAATAAATAAATGTTAAGTAATAATAAATAATGAAAATTATAGTAGAAGTATTGAAAGCAATAAATGTTAAGTAATGGAAGTATTATTAATGGTAAATGTTAATGAATAATAGTAGAAGTATTGAAAACAATAAGTAAGTAATGTCGTATTAGAAAATGATAAATGTTAAGTAATAAATATTAGAAAGCCAATAATAAGTATTAGAAAATGGTAGAGTATTGTGATAGTAGAATATTAAGTAATGGTAGAGTATTGAAAGTGATGGTAGAGTATTGAAAGTGATGATAGATGTTGAAAATGATAGTGGGTATTAAGTGATAGTGAAGTATTGAAAGTGATAGTGGGATGTTGAAAGTGACAATGGAGATATTATTAATGATAGTAGTATTGAAAATGATAGTAGAGTATTAGTAATGATAAATGTGAAAATGATAGTAGAAATGTTAAGTAATGGTAAGTATTAAGTAATAATAAATATTGAAAGTAATGGTAGAATAACTAAGTAATGGTAAGTATTAATGATAAGTAGTATTGAAAATGATAAATTACTGAAAGTAATGTTGAGAGTAATAGTAATAGTAGAATATTAAATGAATGGCCAAAGTAAACCAATAGTAAAAGTATTAAGTAGTAGAAAGTATTAGAAAGTAATGAGTAAATGCTAAGTAATGTTTAAGTATTAAAGCCAATGATATGATGTTAATGATAAATGTTGAAAATGATAGAAGTATTAAGAACCAATGATAGAGTAATTAGAAAGTGATGAGATATTAATGAAGCCCAAGTGTTAAATGATAGTAGAAGTAATGAAGTGAAGTATTGAAAATGATAAGTAGAGAGTACTAAGCAATAGTAGAATACTATTAATGTGAAGTATTAGTAATAATGTAGTATTGAAAATGATAGTAAGAAGATGTAGTAATGGTATTAGAGTACTGAAAGTAATAGTAGAGTATTAAGCAATGGTAGAGTGTTGAAATGATAGTAGAAGTATTGAAAAGTAATAATGAAGTATTAAAGTGATAGTAAATTATAAAGCAATGGTAAATGTTAAGTAATTGTAGAGTATTGAAAATGATAAGTGTTGAAGTAGTGGTAGGCATATTGAAGTGATGATGGAGTGTTGAAGTGATGGTGAGGTGTTGAAGTGATGGTGGAGGTGTTGAAGTGATGGTGGAGTGTTGAAGTGATGGTGGAGGTGTTGAAGTGATGATGGAGTGTTGAAGTGATGGTGGGGGTGTTGAAGTGATGGTGGGGTGTTGAAGTGATGATGGAGTGTTGAAGTGATGATGTAGTGTTGAAGTGATGGTGGGGTGTTGAAGTGATGATGGAGTGTTGAAGTGATGGTGGAGGTGTTGAAGTGATGATGGAGTGTTGGAAGTGATGGTGGGGGTGTTGAGTGATGATGGAGTGTTTAAGTGATGATGGAGTGTTGAAGTGATGGTGGGGGTGTTGAAGTGATGGTGGGGTGTTGAAGAGATGGTGGGGGTATTGAAGTGATGGTGGAGGTGTTGAAGTGATGATGGAGTGTTGAAGTGATGGTGGGGGTGTTGAAGTGATGGTGGGGGTGTTGAAGTGATGATGGAGTGTTTAAGTGATGATGGAGTGTTGAAGTGATGGTGGGGGTGTTGAAGTGATGGTAGGGGTGTTGAAGTGATGGTGGAGGTGTTGAAGTGATGATGGAGTGTTGAAGTTATGGTGGGGTGTTGAAGTGATGGTGGGGGTGTTGAAGTGATGGTGGAGGTGTTGAAGTGATGATGGAGTGTTGAAGTGATGGTGGGGGTGTTGAAGTAATGGTGGGGGTGTTGAAGTGATGATGGAGTGTTTAAGTGATAGGTCGCTACTCGGTCCACTCTCTCCTGGCTTCAAGAGTCTTGTCGTACCTTATCTTAAAGCTATGTATGGATTCTACTTCTACCACTTTACTCTCCAGATTGTTCCACTTCCTGATAACTCTAAGGCTGAAGAAATACTTCCTAACATCCCACTAATTAATCTGAGCTTTCAACTTCCAGTCTTGCCCAACTCTCTAGCATTCTATCCTTTTTCATCTTGACAATTCCTCTCAGTATTTTGTACGTCGTTATCATATCCTACCCTAGTCATCCTATCATCCAGTGTCATCAGGTTGAGTTCTCTTAACCTCTCCTCACAGAACATACGCCTAAGCTCAGGGACTAGTCTTGTTGCAAATCTCTGCACTTTCTCCATTTTCTTGACATGCTTGACCAGGAGTGGGTTCCATACTGGTGCTGCATACTCCACTATGGGCCTGACGTACACGGTGTACAGTGTCGTGAATGTCTCCTTTCTTATATGTCGAAAAGAAATTAGATTTGCCAGACGCGCATTTACTGCAGCAGTTATTTGGGTGATGTGTGCCTCAGGGGATATGCTCGGTACGATACTTACCCCAAAATCCATACTCCTAATTGTGGTTGCAGGGGTCGATTCATACCTCCTGGCCCCGTCTCTTCACTGGTCGTTACTAAGTAAACCCTCTCCCTGCTCTATGAGCTTTGTTATACCTCTTCTTTACGCTATGTATGGATCCTGTCCTTACTACATCACTCTCCAGACTATTCCACTTCCTGACAACTCTGTTACTGAAGAAATACTTCTTACTATCCCTATGGCTCATCTGGGTTTTTAACTTCCAGTAGTGACCCCTTGCTGCTGTGTTCCATCTCTGGAACATCCTGTCTCTGTCCACCCTGTCAATTTCTCTCAGTATCTTATATTTCCTTATCATGTCAACCCTATCCTTCCTGTCCTCCAGTTTCGTCAGATCGATTTCCCTTAACCTCTCCTCGTAGGACATACCCCTTAGCTCTGGAAATAGTCTTGTTGCAAACCTTTGCACTTTCTCTAATTTCCTGAAGTGCTTGACCAGGTGTGAGTTCAAAATTGGTGCTGCATACTCCAATATGGGCCTAACGTACGCGGTTTGCCAGGTGCCCATATGCCGCAGCAGTTATCTGGTTGATGTGTGCCTCAGGAGATGTGCTTGGTATTATACTCACCCCAAGATCCGTTTCCTTGAGGAAGTTTGCAGTCTTTGGCGCCCTAGCCTGTATTCTGCGGTCTTCTTTGCCCTTCCCCGATCTTCACGACTTTGCACATGGCGGGGTTATACTCCAGGAACCAGTTTCTGGACCAGGCCTGCAGCCTGTCCAGATCCCTTTGTAGTCCCGCCTGATCCTCATCTGACTGAAACAGAGACACTTCTGGGTCTATCTCTTCCGTCATGTCATTCACATATACCAGAAACAGCATCGGTCCTAGGACTGACCCATGTGGCACCCCGTTCGTCACAGGCGCCCACTCTCACACCTATTCACTTACCATAACTCGATGTTCCCTTCCGATCAGGTATTCTCTGATCCATTACAGCGCTTTTCCTTTTACACATGCCTGATCCTCTAGCTTTTGCACTAATCTCTTGTGTGGAACTGTGTCGAAAGCCTTCTTACAGTCTAAGAAAATGCAGTCTACCCATCCCTCTGTCTTTCTCTCTTTTCTTACTGTCTTCACCTTGTCATAAATCTCCAGTTGGTTTGTAACACAAGATTTACCTTCCCTAAAACATTGTAGGTTGTCGTGAATAAGCTCATTTTTTTGCAGGTGCTCCACCACTCTTCTCCTGATAATCTTTTCCATACCTTTTCATACCATACATGTCAGGTACACTGGTCTGTAGTTTAATGCTGTGTGTCTATCTCCTTTCTTAAAAACTGGGATTACTTTTGCTGTCTTCCACACCTGAGGCAGGTGGCCTGGTGGCTAAAGCTCTCGCTTCACACACGGAGGTCCCGGGTTCGATTCCCGGCGGGCTGGAAACATTTTGACGTGTTTCCTTACACCTGTTGTCATGTTCACCTAGCAGCAAATAGGTACCTGGGTGTTAGTCGACTGGTGTGGGTCGCATCCTGGGGGACAAGATTGAGGACCCCAATGGAAATAAGACAGACAGTCCTCGATGACGCACTGACTTTCTTGGGTTATCCTGAGTGGCTAACCCTCCGGGGTTAAAAATACGAAGAAAATCTTATCTTATCTTATAGATGTGTTGAAAATTGTTGTTAATGGCACACACAGCATCTCTGCCCCCTCTCTCAGGATCAACGGAGAGATGTTGTCCGGTCCTAGTTTGCTTAGCAGCCTCTTGTCCTCCTCCTCATTGTTTGTATTGTGTCCATTACTTGCTGTTGTACCCCACCACTCCGGTTTTCTGCAGTCCTTTCTGTCTCCATTGTAAATGCTTCTTTGAATCTCATGTTAAGCTCTTTACATACTTCACTGTCGTTTCTTGTGATCTCCCCTCCTTCCTTCCTCAGCCTGATTACCTAGTCCTTGATATAACTGTGCAACAGCTTTGGCTTTGGCTTTTACTGCTAGGTCTCCCTCCCATTACTTCTGTTGCCCTTGGGTATGAATCTCTTCTGTGCTTCGTTGATTTTTGTTGTTACATATTCCATCGTTTCATTTACTGATTTTTCCGCCAGCTCTTTTTCCCACTGACCTTCGTGCAGGAAACTCCTCATGCTCATGTAGTCCCTCTTTTGTAGTTTGGCTTCTCCCATCCTGCTCTACCGGCTTCCCTCTCCACGTGTAACTCTACTATATATATATGAAGCTCAGGACCATGTGACCACTAGCTCCGAGGGGCCTTTCATATGTGATGTCTGAATGTCTGAACTACTCAAGGTGAACACTAGGTCCAGTCTTGCTGGATAATCCTCTCCTCTCTATCTCTGTTTCTGGTAGTGTCCCTAACGTGTTGATACATGAGGTTTTCCACTACCACCTCCATCATCTTAGCCCTCCACGTTTCTGGACCCCCATGTGGCTCCACGTTTTCCCAGTCAATTTTTATGTGATTGAAGTCACCCATAACCAGTAGCTTTGTCCTTCCCACATGGGCCCATCTAGCCACTTCAGCTAGTGTATCAATCGTTGCTCTGTTGCTTTCATCATATTCTTGTCTTGGCCTCCTGCTATTCTGTGATGGGTTATACATCACTGCAGTCACCACCTTGGGACCTCCAGACTGAAGTGTTCCTATTATGTGGTCCCTTGCTACTCCTCCCTCCAACTCCTCAAAACTCCACCGGTTTCTGATGAGAAATGCAACTCCTTCACCCCCTCTATTCCCTCTATCTTCCCACGATAGCTATGATGTCCGGTGATGCCTTTGTGATTCTTTCGTGCCACTCCTCCCATTTATTCGTTAATCCATCAGCATTGGTGTACCATACCTTCAGTTTCCTCTCCAACTCTATATTCTGGTGTGTTAATGGGAGCTGGGGGAATGGGAGACCTGTCAGGATGCTATGGGAGTCTACTGTGCTGTGGGAGACAGGCTGTGAGTGTGGTTTATTTCGTGATATGTTTGGTTGCGAGGTTCTGTGGGTGGTGGCGCTTGGTGCTCCTCTCTCTGGTTGTCCTGTAAAGGAGTGTGTGTTGAAGGGATGGAGGACGCTGTGAGACGAAGTTGGTAGAGAGTGTTTTGAAGTGTTGAGTTGAAAGTGTTGGTGTGTTGAGGGAAGGTGTTTCAAGGTTACAGTGGAAGAGTGGGTCGAGGTTATGATTGAGGAGAGTGTAGGGTGATTGTAATGTAGGAGAATGTAGTGTGATTGTAATGTAGGAGAGTGTAGGGTGATTGTAATGTAGGAGTGTGTAGGGTGATTGTAATGTAGGAGTGTGTAGGGTGATTGTAATGTAGGAGTGTGTAGGGTGATTGTAATGTAGGAGTGTGTAGGGTGATTGTAATGTAGGAGAGTGTAGGATGATTGTAATGTAGGAGTGTGTAGGGTGATTGTAATGTAGGAGTGTGTAGGGTGATTGTAATGTAGGAGTGTGTGGTGTGATTGTAATGTAGGAGTGTGTAGGGTGATTGTAATGTAGGAGTGTGTAGAATGATTGTAATGTAGGAGTGTGTAGGGTGATTGTAATGTAGGAGTGTGTGGTGTGATTGTAATGTAGGAGTGTGTAGGGTGATTGTAATGTAGGAGTGTGTAGAATGATTGTAATGTAGGAGTGTGTAGGGTGATTGTAATGTAGGAGAGTGTAGGATGATTGTAATGTAGGAGTGTGTAGGGTGATTGTAATGTAGGAGTGTGTAGGATGATTGTAATGTAGGAGTGTGTAGGGTGATTGTAATGTAGGAGAGTTTAGGGTGATTGTAATGTAGGAGTGTGTAGGATGATTGTAATGTAGGAGTGTGTAGGGTGATTGTAATGTAGGAGTGTGTAGGGTGATTGTAATGTAGGAGTGTGTAGGGTGATTGTAATGTAGGAGTGTGTAGGGTGATTGTAATGTAGGTGTAGTGTGATTGTAATGTAGGAGTGTGTAGGGTGATTGTAATGTAGGAGTGTGTAGGGTGATTGTAATGTAGGGGAGCACCAGGCAGCAACATCAAGGCTGCTCCTATATTTTGCCATTCCCTGGGCCGTTGAGACTCCAGCAATGGTCTATTTGCAGGAACTGTTGTAACAACACACAAGGAACTTACAGTGACAAGAAAACTGACGGTGACTACAGCGAAATGGACCAAATATGACCAAAACAGGAGACCGGCATTCAAATACCAGACCCGCTACCAGACGTACAATCCTGACAATCAACGTTTACCACTACAATGAGTGATTGACTCCCATATCAACTGCACAGTGTTAATGTGAAGTCAACATAAGGGAAAACCTAATCAACAAAATACAAGGAATCTGACAGGTCTGTAATGTAGTGTAGTGTCGATTTTTTTCCCCTCAGTGCCAGGTGAGGGGTGCAAGTGATCATTTAAACATGGCTGACTGACATACAATCACCAGCTACTGCCAGATGTACAACTACGAAGCGACATTCTAATTATACTGACAGTAGCTGACCATCATATCAACTGCAGCAGTGTTAATGGGAGGGAAACACAGGAGAAACCGATAAATCTACAAAACAAACTGCAGGAAACTGTCAGGGTATACCGGCGGTTCTCCCTCAGTACTAAATGTGGGAAAGAAGTGAATAGTTAACCAACCAAGGATATTTTTAATAGCGGACTTCCATATTATTGACCAGTGTACATTAGGAGGGAAACATAGGAGAAAACGCCAAATCTAACGACAAAACTCCAAGGAATCTGTCAGGGGCAGTGGCCGTTTTTTTCCCCTCACTGCTTTTAAAAATGGCTGACACATCAACTCTACGAGGACTAGCAACAACGACGAGCCCCGCTATATGGGATGGATGGGGCTGTGTACGGACATCGCCTTTGAAAAACTTCTTTTTACACTGTCAAGTTGGAAATGAGTTAGAAGTGTGATAGGGAAAGCCGGACTATGAAGTGAGGAGTGATGGGAGTTTACGAAGTAAGGGGACAAGTGAGGGGTAATCCGGGTATGTGATAACAGAAAATTTACTAGTAACCAGTGGTGATTTCTAGAGTCGATACTAGGCATTGCTAGGTGTCTGATAGGATCAGTGGTTTCTTTTTAATAAAAAGTAAAGAAAAGAAAACAAATTTTTGTTGTGAAATGATAAAGAGTGAGGAGTAACTATGGCTGGCATCAGAGGGGTTCAGGCTGCCATAATGATATTTATCATTATTGTGCATTTCTCGAAAGAAGGAAATCAGTCATGGGGTCTGGAAAAGGTGAATGAGGTGATAGCTCCCTGGAGAGTGAAAGCCCAACAGTGGCCATCATACCAGAAACGTAAGTGCCACTATCGCCGCAAGGTTTGGCAACCCCACATCTCCAAAACAAAACAGTGGCGCACAGCTTTTATAGTGGCTCTATTAAGTGGCGATATTCATACTAATCCAGGACCTCAATATATAGTACAAGTGCAAAACAGACAAATAAGTCATGGTGATAATGACGGTCCAGTTGCTAGTAATGATAACAACACTATATGTAATGCACAGACAATAGAACCATTATTATCTCAGACACCACCAGACATTTGTATACACTGTACTAAGGTACGAAAGAAGAACAGTAAACATACCATATGTAAGAGATGTATGGGGTGGGTGCATAATGGATGTGTGTTCAATTATAGTAATGGTGCCAGATTTCATTTTGTTTGTAACAAATGCACTTTGGCACAGTTACCCTTTAGCAATGATGACATTGATTTACCTATTTGTATTGTTAATGACCCCTTGCCATTTATTGATGATTATGATTGTCTTAGGAAAACAGGCCTTCACTTTATTCATGTCAACGCAAGATCACTTCTTCCAAAATTGGCAGAGATTAGGATTCTAGCTAACAGAACTAGAGCGGCAGTTATATCCAAAAGGCCTTTGATACTGTCAACCACAATATATTATGTAAGAAACTTCAAGCTATCGGCATAGGTTCCACAGACTGGTTTAAGTCCTATCTTAGCAACAGGAAACAAATTGTCAAAATCAACAAAACGGAATCAGAACCACTGCCGATAGCATGTGGAGTTCCCCAAGGCAGTATTCTGGGTCCTTTATTATTCCTGTGTTATGTAAATGATATGCCCATCAGTGTCAAGTGCAAACTCCTACTGTATGCGGATGACAGTGCTCTGTTAGTGTCAGGTAAAGACCCACAAGATATGTCTAATGTATTAACACTGGAACTGGAGTCCTGCAGCAAATGGTTAGTAGACAACAAACTATCGTTACATCTCGGGAAAACAGAAGCCATACTCTTTGGCACGAAATATAAACTGAGCAGGGTAAATAATTTTAATATCCGGTGTAATGGGGAATCCATCACTTCAGTTTCCTCAGTAAAATATCTGGGAATCTCCTTTGACCCATGCATGTCAGGAGAATTGATAGGGAACAGTGTAGTAAAGAAAGCGAATGCCAGACTGAAGTTCCTCTACAGACAAGCACAGTGTCTACCTACTGAGGCTCGCAGGACCCTATGTCTAGCCCTTATACAATGTCATATGGACTATGCTTGCTCTTCATGGTACTCTGCCTTGACAAAAAAACTGAAAGATAAGCTGCAAATCACCCAGAACAAAATGGTAAGATTCATCCTGGACCTGGGTCCAAGAGAACATGTAGGCCAGGATGAATTACAACAATTGGATATGCTGAATATTGAAGACAGAGTAAAACAACTTAAATTAAATCAAGTTTATAAAATTGCTCACAAACAGTGTCCAGAATATCTTGCTGCCAATTTTGTCAAGGCTGGGAACCAAAGCAGTCATAGTACTAGGGGGAGAGAGCACAACTTTGTAGTTCCCACAGTCAGTGGCCAGGCTTCAAACACCTTTTATTGTACAGCAATAAAGGAATGGAACAGACTGCCTGCACATGTCAAAGCCAGTCACAGCATAAGCCAGTTCAAGAAGAGAACCAAAAAGTACCTAATGAATGTAGCGACAGAAAGGGAGGAGAATGATTTCTTATTTTTTTAGTTAACACACATGTATATGTAAATAACTCTTTTTACCTTATTCCTAGTGTATACATATATCCTTTATAATATAATGACATATATCCTACAATGTAAAAATTAAGTATAAAAAGGACCCCAATGGAAATAAGTCACTATGTCTGACTTTTTTGGGTTATTCTAGGTTCTCTACACATATGCTGCTATGTATGATAATGTATGTAAATGTATTTGTGTATACCTGAATAAACTTACTTACTTACTTAGGATGATTATAATGTAGGAGAATGTAGTGTGATTGTAATGTAGGAGTGTGTAGGGTGATTGTAATGTAGGAGAGTTTAGGGTGATTGTAATGCAGGGGAGTGTAGGGTGATTATAATGTAGGAGAGTGTAGTGTGAATGTAATGTAGGAGTGTGTAGGGTGATTGTAATGTAGGAGTGTGTAGGGTGATTGTAGTGTAGGAGAGTGTAGGGTGATTGTTGTGTAGGAGAGTGTAGGGTGATTGTAGTGTAGGAGAGTGTAGGGTGATTGTTGTGTAGGAGAGTGTAGGGTGATTGTAATGTAGGAGTGTGTAGGGTGATTGTAGTGTAGGAGAGTGTAGGGTGATTGTTGTGTAGGAGAGTGTAGGGTGATTGTAGTGTAGGAGAGTGTAGGGTGATTGTTGTGTAGGAGAGTGTAGGGTGATTGTAGTGTAGGAGAGTGTAGGGTGATTGTAGTGTAGGGTGATTGTAATGTAGGAGAGTGTAGGGTGATTGTAGTGTAGGAGAGTGTAGTGTGATTGTAATGTAAGAGAGTGTAGGGTGATTGTTGTGTAGGAGAGTGTAGGGTGATTGTAGTGTAGGAGAGTGTAGGGTGATTGTAATGTAGGAGTGTGTAGGATGAGTGTAATGTAAGAATGTGTAGGGTGATTGTAATGTAGGAGAGTGAAGGGTGATTGTAATGTAGGAGAGTGTAGGGTGATTGTAGTGTAGGAGAGTGTAGGGTGATTGTTGTGTAGGAGAGTGTAGGGTGATTGTAGTGTAGGGTGATTGTAATGTAGGAGAGTGTAGGGTGATTGTAGTGTAGGAGAGTGTAGTGTGATTGTAATGTAAGAGAGTGTAGGGTGATTGTTGTGTAGGAGAGTGTAGGGTGATTGTAGTGTAGGATGATTGCAAAGTAGGAGAGTGTAGGGTGATTGTAGTGTAGGAGAGTGTAGGGTGATTGTAATGTAGGAGAGTGTAGGGTGATTGTAGTGTAGGAGAGTGTAGGATGATTGTAATGTAGGAGTGTGTAGGGTGATTGTAATGTAAGAGAGTGTAGGGTGATTGTAGTGTAGGATGATTGCAAAGTAGGAGAGTGTAGGGTGATTGTAGTGTAGGAGAGTGTAGGGTGATTGTAATGTAGGAGAGTGTAGGGTGATTGTAGTGTAGGAGACTGTAGGGTGATTGTAATGTAAGAGAGTGTAGGGTGATTGTAATGTAGGAGACTGTAGGGTGATTGTAATGTAAGAGAGTGTAGGGTGATTGTAATGTAGGAGACTGTAGGGTGATTGTAATGTAGGAGAGTGTAGGGTGATTGTAGTGTAGGAGAGTGTAGGGTGATTGTAATGTAGGAGAGTGTAGGGTGATTGTAGTGTAGGAGAGTGTAGGATGATTGTAATGTAGGAGAGTGTAGGGTGATTGTAGTGTAGGAGAGAGAGGTTTTTTAGTGCCAGGAAGGAAAAAAAGCTGGCAGGAAATGACAGAAATTGTACACCAACTGCAATCCTTTCTGGAGTGGAATCACAGTCAGTGGCCTCCACTCCATTACAACAGATATTAGAGCCAGGAAAAAAAGACCCCCCCCATACCACCAATACCACCAATCCAACTACATTCATCTTTGCTAATATACAAGGTCTAAAGCCAGCAACAAACAACAAGGTACCTTACATTAGTGGACTGCTTACAGAGTCAAATGCCATGTTTGCGGCTTTCACAGAGACCCACATAAGAGATCACTTGGACAATGAAATATGGATCCCGGCTACAACCTATACAGGTGTGACAGAGTGAATAGGCAAAAAGGGGGTTGGCCTGTATATCACAGAGTCACTTATATGT
>WNWK01031164.1:0-22911 GCA_009830355.1 Cherax destructor
CACAGTGTGGCTGTGTACCGTCCTAATCATTCGCATTCTTTCGTATAGTTTGTGTAAAGGTTAATTATCTATTTATAATTACTAACTGCTAGTAATTATTTGTGTTATAATAACTATTGTTAACTTTACAATACTTGTACTCACAACTTTCTCCTTGAGATCATAACACAACTTAAATACTCACTAAAACAATATTTCTGAAACCTTTTTTACCATTGTTTCTTCCTTAACTTAAGACTGAAGCTTCTGTACGATTTTAATTAGTTTTAAAATGAATCAATGCAACTTTTAAGCAAATGAAAATAAATTAATTAGCAGTTATGAAGTAAAGGAAATTATTGATATAATTAATGTGAACTGCACTATGGTTAGTTAGATGACAATCCACCTAGACCTTATCACAATGGTGTTCCAGACAGTTCATGGTACAGTATATGCTAACTTAGGTCCATCACAGATCACAACACAATACCAAGAGGAAAGTAGAGGAAGAGGAGGCAGAGATCAGGTCAAGTCACGAGTGATCCGAAGATTAGAACATTTGACAATGTATTAAGAAAGACAGGAATCTACAGAAGCAATTCCAGGACTAAGAATCATATTAAGAAAGTTATATATGAGAGTTGATTCAACAAAACGGCGTCTTTAAAGGCTAGAAGAAGAGTAGATAATTTAAGCAGAAGACCGATTAAGGGTTAGATGCTGTTGAAGCATTAGAAACAGAAGCAGCAGCAGTAGCAACAACAAGAGAAGCAGCAACAGCAGCAGCAGCAGCAACAACAACAACAATAGAAACAACAGCATCATAAGGAAATGAAAAGAAAACAATTTGATGGTCAGACCAGACGAGAGGAAGTGAAGGTGACTGAGACTCTAGTGATCAAGTGAAGGTGACTGAGGCTCTAGTGAGGAAGTGAAGGTGACTGAGACTCTAGTGAGGAAGTGAAGGTGACTGAGGCTCTAGTGAGGAAGTGAAGGTGACTGAGACTCTAGTGAGGAAGTGAAGGTGACTGAGGCTCTAGTGAGCAAGTGCAGGTGACTGAGACTCTAGTTAGCAAGTGAAGGTGACTGAGACTCTAGTGATCAAGTGAAGGTGACTGAGGCTCTAGTGAGGAAGTGAAGGTGACTGAGACTCTAGTGAGGAAGTGAAGGTGACTGAGGCTCTAGTGAGGAAGTGAAGGTGACTGAGACTCTAGTGAGGAAGTGAAGGTGACTGAGGCTCTAGTGAGCAAGTGCAGGTGACTGAGACTCTAGTGAGCAAGTGAAGGTGACTGAGACTCTAGTGAGCAAGTTGTTACGGGCCTAGCTGGTAAATCAGCTAGAGGTAGTGCTTCTCGTAACAAAATTGAGAAAAGAACAGATCTAACTCGTAACAGGGCTCACATATGGAGGAAAAAGGAATCTTTCTAGTTTCAGTTAGTTTTATTAACAGTTTTAATAATTAATACTCATTTCGCACACTGAGTAAAACATATCATTAACCTTATTATCACTATAATAAGTTAAACATTCACAAACTGCTCTAGGCTGAGCGTTATTAGACTCTTTCACAACGAGTCAAAAGGTATATGCAAATATATGTACAGACACGTGCATTTTCCAAGCCTTAACACCACGCTGAAGCAAATAACTGTTCACTTATTCTCATTGTCTTCAAGAGTTTTTCATCCGCCTATTCAGACCAATATATTCATCCACCGTCTCAGATAGATATTCACTATTCCAGGGCTTCCAATAACTCCTGGGCACTGGTGGGGGGGAGAGAAGGGAGTCTTGGAGACAGTTTCTCCACTAGTCCCTTCCTAGATCAGAGGAAGGTATGAACTAAACAAGACAAGGCTTTACCAGCCGACCTAAACTCGGTTTGTAGCTCAAAGTGTCTGCTGGTACTTAACCAGCCGCGCCAGCAGTTTACAATATTACAACATCCTACCTATGTACAAAGCTAAACAATTTGGGGCCAGATAATATTATAAAGTCGAGTAAATCCATTTTAGCTATTAATGGAAATACTCCTTAATATAATATTAAGTGAAAAAGCCAAAACAAACATTAATACACATCATTTCGTTCTAGAAATGAGCAAAGGGCGTAACACTCCTTCCCCACGACCAAAGGTCGCACTAAACAGAATATTAATAGCCCTAAATCTCCTACTACCTATAATAGAATATCTGGAATATGAACATAACAGTTGGTATATATTTCTCAGCCTTCAAAAATATCTCATATACTCTTGGTCTCCATATAGTCAGAGTGTTGTCCAGGAAAGGAGACAGTGTAGACCATAGACATTCGCCTCAACTGAACTGGATTTTCTCACTGTCTTGAGTGGCATGAAGGCAGTGCTGTAGGCCGGGACCTCCATAAGGTCACCCCAACTGGTCTTTAAACTTCATCCTCCATTACTAAACTGTAATTGGTATTACTCCCCCACATAACTGTAGGCAAAAAAAACAGGAACTATTAGGCATAAATTAGAGCATTGACAGCGTAAAATCATACTAGTCTTAAGGACGGACAATGCGTCCCAATCACATTATATTTGCCCTTTATATGAAGAATTTTAATGGAAAAGGCTGTAATCTAAGGGCCCATCTTTGTATTCTGGCATTCTTAGATTTCATGGTATTAATAAATGTTAAAGGGTTATGATCGGAGTATACCGTGATCTGGTGGGGAGAGGTTCCCAAGTAAACTTCAAAATGCTCTAGGGAGAGAACCAAGGCTAGGGCTTCTTTTTCAACAGTGGCATAATCTCTTTGGTGGGGCTTTAAGGTAGAGGAGTAATAGCAAATCGGATGAAGAAGATCAGAAGACTGGGACGTCTGCAGCAACACTGATCCAACAGCATAACTGCTGGCGTCTATATGTAACAAGAAAGGACAGTTAAAATCAGGGCTTTTCAACACTGGAGAGGAATTCAACAATCGCTTTAACCTGATGAAAGCCAAATTACATTCCTTAGACCAAATAAACTTAATTTTAGAGCTAGTCAGCTCAAAAAGGGGGGCCGCCACGTGTGAGAAATTTGGGCAGAATCTTCTATAGTACCCAGCCATTCCCAAAAATCTCTGTACCCCTTTTCTATCTTGTGGTATAGGAAAATCTGAAATGGCTCTCACTTTTGCATTGACGAGGTGCCACCGTTCCCTGACCTATATTAAACCCCAAATACCTTATCCTAAGCTTGCCCGAATTTGCATTTGGCCAAATTGATAGTAAAGTTATAAGTATCTAATTTCCTAAAAGAGCCTCCAGACGGTTTAAATGTGAACTCCAATCATCACTAATAACTACTAAATCGTCGAGGTAGGCTTCTACCCCCTCAAGGTTATAAGTAAGGTCATTCATGAGCCGCTGAAAAGTAGAGCTGCGTTGCACACCCGAATGGGGTAACCAAGTAATTGAACAAGCCCCATGTATCGTGAATGCTGATATGTCCTGGCACGGTTTGTTAGGGGCACTTGATAGTAACCTCGCAGTAGGTCCAGCCGGCTCACATACTGGGCTCCGGCAACCCTGTCAATTAAATCATCCACCCTCGGCAAGGAGTACCCATCTGGAACTGTAACTGAATTCACTTTTCTATAATCAGTGCACATACGATATGTACCGTCTGACTTCGGGACCAACACACAAGAGAGGCCCACGGACTTTTTCTCCTTTCAATTAGCCCATGGGTCAGTAAAAGTCGATTTCATCCCTTAATGCTTGGTGTTTTATTGGGCTTAAGCGATAAGGAGATTGCTTGATGGGCGTGGCTCCTTGGACATCCACGTCGTGTGTTCCCAACGTCAGCGCTTAGGTATATCACCAAACAAGGATGGGTATTTCAATATCATACTCTTCACTTCTTTGGCCGGTCGCTGGTCAGATCTTGCAAAAATCGTCCAGGGATCGTAGAACTTAAAGTATTTCTAAGACGGATTTCGATTCCTTTGGAGCAGTCCTCCAAATCCTCTACTTCTTCCGGGATTCTAAGAGAATGGCAGCGGTCGGGGCTAACCCGACATAATATCTCTTCAACTGATTAACATGGTATGCATGGTCGATTTTCTTTTCCTGGCGTACGAACCAGGTAATTAACTTCACTTAGTTTTTAATGACTTCCAAGGTCCCTCATATCTTGGTTTCAATGCATGTCGGGCATGAATTTCTGGCCAATACTTTATCTCCTATGTTGAAAGAGCGAGGGCCGCATGTTTATCGTGCCGTAGCTTCATTTTAGCCTGGGCTTCCTTCAAGTTCTTTACGGCTAAATTCCTAGTGAAAGTAGGTGTTCCTGCATCAAAGCTGGACATACCTGAACCGACGTACGCCTTCCGGTCCATACATCTCCCCAATACTGCGAAGGTCCACGTACATTATAACTATATATCAATTCAAAGGCATACCCCAAACTTTCCTGCCCCACTCTCCCTTACTGCCAGGAGAAGGAAAGGAATGCCCTCATCCAGTTTTTTACTAAACTGTTCACAGTAAGAACGCATCATTACTTTTTAACGTTTGATGGAACCGTTCTAAAGCTCCTTGAGACTGGGGTCTATAACTCGTAGCGAGGATAGATTTTATCCCCAGGCGTGACATAGCCTCCTTGAAGGTTTTGGAGGTGAAGTTAGGGGCCCTGATCAGATTGGTTTCTCGGGGCAACCCTACCTGTGAAAAAACCTTATCAAAGCACGGACTATTGCGCGAGCATTTATTCTCCTCATGGGGATGGCCTCAGGGGTATCGAGTGGCAGAATCCATTATAGTGAATAGATATTGATTTCCCCCCTTGGTCCTGGGGAGCGGACCTACACAATCTATAATCAGGCGGGCAAACGGCTCACCATCTGAGATGATAGGGTGGAGAGGTTGCCGGAAGCGGGGTATGATAGGTTTGCCAACGGTCTGACAGACCCGGCAACTACGAAGGTGTTCCACCACAGTTTCCCGCATTCTAGGCCAAAAAAGTATTTTGACAACTTTACAATTGTCTTCCTTACTCCTAGGTGTCCTCCCATTGGACTGTTATGGGCGACCTCCAGTGCAAGATCGCGATAAACCTAGGAAGGATTAATACATATTTGGTCTTGGCAAAAGATGCATCTGGAGAATCTTTTCTGGTGGATTTCTTCATAAAATATACCGCTACTTGAATAAACACAGTCCTCTAGTTTCTCGGCCTCATCTTCTTATCCTAACTTCCTTATACTCTCCAACGAGGATCTTCCAACTGGCGAATTAATCTTTCGGCCCAAACTTTTTAGCCACAAGGAATCTAAACTTGAATCTTGTCCGACAGACACTGTAGCCGCAGGCTTGGGCCAGTGGGTGGTACTGAACAACAGGTCCAAACCCAGATCAGCATTGCTCACTTCTTCCTCCGGTGATTCAGGAGGCACTCGGGAGCATGGATCTAGTGACAGCGCTCAGTGGAAATAATGATAGGTCCTTCTTATAAGCCTCAATCACATAATCCTCCCCAGAGGTATTCTCTATCACCAAGGTTCTTTCTTGATCCCTTCACAGCTAAGTCATTACCTATCAGTAGGTCAGCAGACTTAATTGGGAATCCTTCGTCTAATATGCCGACCGCCGCATATCCCTTATGACCACTTATGTCTAGGTATATCCTATGGAGGAACTCTGGAGACAGCTCCTCCATAAGCCTCCAGAATCCGTCTATCTTCGTATAAGTATGGTCAGATAGAGGGAGGATTCCCTTCTTTAATAATGTCAAGTACTCCTGTATCCCTATAAGTCTTAATAGATACCACTTGACACTCGTCAATACCCTTTTTCCTTCTGAAAAATATGGGCTCATCGCCTTTTCAATTTCTTGTTCTGTATGGCCATCGTCTCTGGTCATCTCAGTGAAGCAAACTTCGTTCCTGCCGGTCCTACATCTGTCTGTAGGCCTTCCTGTGTCTGGGATATTGAAGGGCACCATCTGTATGGGCACCTTCCCGATTTTTATACCTCATGTCCCTTTCAGCTGATAACATTGGTTTCGTCCCATGACCTTCTCTTTGGCAATAGGTGCAGGATAAATTCTTCCTGGCTTTATACATCTCCCGTTTTTGTCGTGGTGCAAACCTGACATCATTAATAGGCTTATATAGGGGACGAGAGGTTACTGCTGTTGAAGGAAACCTTTGGCGAGGTTCTATTCTTGAATAAACTGGTTGAACCTTCTGGCTCGATTTTACTGCTTCCACTCTGGATGTTCTATCGCGGATCAGCTGGTTGGAGATCTCGTAGCGATCGGCCAGAGCAGCGGTTTCTAACACATCAGGAGTCTGACGGTCGATCAGGAACTTCCGCAAATCTCCTGATATAGAATTATAGAAGTCCTCTTGTAATATTAATTGGGACAGACTGCTTATGGTGTTGCTTTGTGAGGCTCTTTGCCACCTCTCAAATGCTATCTGCTTCTGCCTGGCAAAGTCCACCCAAGTTTGTCCTGGTAACCTCTGCAAATTACGGAAGGCTTGCTGGTAGCTCAAAGGAAGTAGGTCATATGTTTCCAGGATGACCTTTTTCACAGAGTCATATTGAGCGTATTTTCATAAGGCAAAGACGCTGTACATTCCCGAGCTTTTCAGTCAGCGTCGTATGCAACAAGATAGCCCAGAACTCGGGGCCACTGCATAGCCCGAGCCTGATTTTCAAAGGTATCGAAATAGGTGTCCAGATCAGACTCAAAAAACTTGGGCACCAAAGATGCTGCTTTATGAATGTCGAAAGCACCTTCGGAGGCCTTGGGCCTCACAACGTCTTCTCTTTGCCGCTGACGCTCGTAGAGTATGTTGTCCCTTTCAAATTCTTCCGCATTCAGCTTCCTTTGGGCTTCTATTTGGGCCGTTTGCAAAAGAATAAGGCGCTCCATCCTTTCGAACTGGATATGGGATATGGGACCAGAAGGCAGTGGAGGAGTTAGGGGATAGACGTTTCCCCGTCTTTCCTTGGGTCGAGCACCTAAGCCTGGTACCTCTAGTGGATCAGGATCGGAAACTGGGCGACTAGTTGCCCCAATTTCAGGCACCTCTCCCAGGAATGTAAGTTCAGATGTTCCCTTAAATTCAGACTCAGCCACATCCCCAGAAGGTAGGGAAGTTGGAAGGCCACCAGGATCAGGTCCTGCTGCTTCAAGTGGTTGTTCTAAGTCTTCACACTGAGATATTAGACTTGCCTCAACAGTATCCTGAAGGTTATCCACTTCTCCCCGCTCGGGAAACAACATGTTCCTTAAAATAGATCGAGTGGTCTCGGCGGTGTAATATCTATTATACTTCACTCCTAGGCGTACAGCAATTTGCCAGCACTTCTGAAGTTTTAAAGACTCCAAATCATCCAAAGTTAACTCACATAATAACTTTTGTATTTGGGCCTCCATTTTGACTATGGGTGTCGAGACAGCAGCTTCCTTTCGTGGGACTAGCACTTATTCCTCAAGGCCTATGTCTCCTCCAGCATCTTGGATTAAGAGTAAGCTCCCGGACAGCAGGCCCCCACTTGTTACGGCCTAGCTGGTAAATCACTAAGGTAGTGCTTCTCGTAACAAAATTGAGAAAAGAACAGATCTAACTCGTAACAGGGCTCACATATGGAGGAAAAGGAATCTTTCTAGTTTCAGTTAGTTTTATTAACAGTTTTAATAATTAATACTCATTTCGCACACTGAGTAAAACATATCATTAACCTTATTATCACTATAATAAGTTAAACATTCACAAACTGCTCTAGGCTGAGCGTTATTAGACTCTTTCACAACGAGTCAAAAGGTATATGCAAATATATGTACAGACACGTGCATTTTCCAAGCCTTAACACCACGCTGAAGCAAATAACTGTTCACTTATTCTCATTGTCTTCAAGAGTTTTTCATCCGCCTATTCAGACCAATATATTCATCCACCGTCTCAGATAGATATTCACTATTCCAGGGCTTCCAATAACTCCTGGGTACTGGTGGGGGGAGAGAAGGGAGTCTTGAAGACAGTTTCTCCACTAGTCCCTTCCTAGATCAGAGGAAGGTATGAACTAAACAAGAAAAGGCTTTACCAGCCGACCTAAACTCGGTTTGTAGCTCAAAGTGTCTGCTGGTACTTAACCAGCCGCACCACAGTTACAATATTACAACATCCTACCTATGTACAAAGCTAAACAATTTGGGGCCAGATAATATTATAAAGTCGAGTAAATTCATTTTAGCTATTAATGGAAATACTCCTTAATATAATATTAAGTGAAAAAGCCAAAACAAACATTAATACACATCATTTCGTTCTAGAAATGAGCAAAGGGAGGTTTGATCCAAGGTAAAAGGAGATATGATCTGGATTCTTTTGAGAAATATAATCAGTTTAGTTATGAACTTATTTTTATAATGTCAGGATCATCTGAGGCTCAAGTGTACTTTTCCTGCAGTCGTTCTAAAACATAGGGGAGCTAGGTCTCAACTTATTATTTGACAGTCTGTACAGAGAAGTTTCTAGAATGGGAAGTTGCTAACTTGTGTTTGTCTCCCGACAAGGATGGCTACTGATGTTTGGCTCTCGCTTACCACTCTCCCAGAAGATAAGCAACCACAGGGCATAAGTAACTATGTCTCTCACTCTTTCGCTTTTGGTATTGGCGACACCATTATTGGGTAGAGTGAAAGGATTGAATTTGGCGAGTTCTTGGTAGATGTCTCCCTTTACAGTTGGAGCTCTGGTGATTGATTTGTCTCCCTCTCTGTTGTTGGACATTCCTCGCAGTACCTGTAACCTAGTTTCCTGAGTATCCACATGACGGGAGTTAGCACGGTTGTTGTTGTTGTTTTCGCCCTTAGTATTAAGGCCAAGAATCTTTCAGTCATTTTGTGAGTCACTGCTGTCCTGGGACGAAGCATATCATTCTAGTTAGTATTGTGTATTAAAAGGATGAAAGTTAGTTATGACATTTTGGAACAGAACCTACTCTCAAGTTCCTTAATGTTCACTGCAGATTAATGTGGACTTCATTAATCTGTTCTGCAGCCTTGCTGTTGGCATTGTTGGTTCAGCTACTGTTCTAGCTGTTAATGCTGGTGCCTCTGTGCGATTTCTGCATATATAAATCTTTGTAGTGCTATTATTCTTATTGTCTGTCTTGCAGACATTAAAAGCTAATATGAGAAGCAAAACTCATATTTGTTCAATCTTTTATGGAAACAGTGTGGTATGAGATTATCACCTATGGTCCTCCTGAACGAGTGTTCAGCGGAGATGAGTAAGAAAAAACTGTAAGGGCTACTCTTACAGAGAGAAGTCAGGGTGACACTACAAGTCACGGGTGACCTGTTAGTCTTGGGTGATACTATATAGAATTCTTCAAAGGAATTTGCCTGAGGAAGTAGGTTCACACACCCTCTCCTGGTTGGGAGTAGATTCGCTCTCTTGATGATCATATACTCTCTTATGAGTTGATCCAGGCTCTCAGCCTTAATACAAATTCCCAACTCAAGGAATATTACTTAGTCTTGACTGATATCTAATATACCTGTGTCGTTATTGAGACTATATCAGTTGCTACATTTTTATAGTGTATCTTTGTTTTACACTGAAAGAGAACTTTGTAACATACTCTAAGTATTTATGTATGTATTAAAGGGCATGACTTTTACTAAGTTGGATCAATCTAATAATCCCATTATAAATAAAAGGTGGCTATTTTCTAAAGAACAATTAGAATAGAGCCTGAGTCGACATGTTGTTACGAGGGGGCCAAAACAGGCTCATAGATGAAGCCCTGAGACTCTAGTGAGCAAGTGAAGGTGACTGAGACTCTAGTGAGCAAGTGAAGGTGACTGAGGCTCTAGTGATCAAGTTAAGGTGACTGAGGCTCTAGTGTGGAAGTGAAGGTGACTGGGGCTCTAGTGAGGAAGTGAAGGTGACTGAGACTCTAGTGAGGAAGTGAAGGTGACTGAGGCTCTAGTGATCAAGTGAAGGTGACTGAGGCTCTAGTGTGGAAGTGAAGGTGACTGAGACTCTAGTGAGCAAGTGAAGGTGACTGAGACTCTAGTGAGCAAGTGAAGGTGACTGAGACTCTAGTGATCAAGTGAAGGTGACTGAGGCTCTAGTGTGGAAGTGAAGGTGACTGGGGCTCTAGTGAGGAAGTGAAGGTGACTGAGGCTCTAGTGAGGAAGTGAAGGTGACTGAGACTCTAGTGAGGAAGTGAATGTGACTGAGGCTCTAGTGAGCAAGTGCAGGTGACTGAGACTCTAGTGAGCAAGTGAAGGTGACTGAGACTCTAGTGAGCAAGTGAACGTGACTGAGACTCTAGTGAGCAAGTGAAGGTGACTGAGGCTCTAGTGAGGAAGTGAAGGTGACTGAGACTCTAGTGAGCAAGTGAAGGTGACTGAGGCTCTAGTGAGGAAGTGAAGGTGACTGAGACTAGTGAGCAAGTGAAGGTGACTGAGGCTCTAGTGAAGAAGTGAAGGTGATTGAGGCTCTAGTGAGGAAGTGAAGGTGACTGAGGCTCTAGTGAGCAAGTGAAGGTGACTAAAGCTCTAGTGAGAAAGTGAAGGTGACTGAGACTCTAGTGAGCAAGTGAAGGTGACTGAGGCTCTAGTGAGGAAGTGAAGGTGACTGAGGCTCTAGTGAGGAAGTGAAGGTGACTGAGGCTCTAGTGAGGAAGTGAAGGTGACTGAGGCTCTAGTGAAGAAGTGAAGATGTTTGAGGCTCTAGTGAGGAAGTGAAGGTGACTGAGGCTCTAGTGAGGAAGTGAAGGTGACTGAGGCTCTAGTGAGGAAGTGAAGGTGACTGAGGCTCTAGTGAGGAAGTGAAGATGATTGAGGCTCTAGTGAGGAAGTGAAGGTGACTGAGGCTCTAGTGAGGAAGTGAAGGTGACTGAGGCTCTAGTGAGGAAGTGAAGGTGACTGAGGCTCTAGTGAGGAAGTGAAGGTGACTGAGGCTCTAGTGTGGAAGTGAAGGTGACTGAGGCTCTAGTGTCGAAGTGAAGGTGACTGAGACTCTAGTGAGGAAGTGAAGGTGACTGAGGCTCTAGTGAGGAAGTGAAGGTGACTGAGGCTCTAGTGAGGAAGTGAAGGTGACTGAGGCTCTAGTGAGAAGTGAAGGTGACTGAGGCTCTAGTGAGGAAGTGAAGGTGACTGAGGCTCTAGTGAGGAAGTGAAGGTGACTGAGGCTCTAGTGAGGAAGTGAAGGTGACTGAGGCTCTAGTGAGGAAGAGGAAACATCATGTTTACTTACAATATTTTCCACAAAACAGTGATAGTATTCACTTCCAATGATTAAATCAATTGGACTAATTGTGTCCGTCTGTATTTCAGGACAGACTAACTTGACCTTTGTTGCTTTCAGTGTTGCAACTGTATCTTTTAATCCCCGGATCTGCACTGACTTAGGCAAATCATCGACTACCACAGCTTCTACTGTCTTTTTCCTGTTTCCTAGACCAACAGTGAACTTGGCTAGGTCATATGTCTGTTTATCAGAACTTTGGAAAAATCCAGCTATATCTAACTGTATTTTGGCATGGGATTGTTTATTCAGTTTCTGTAAGACTGTTCTTCTTAAGAAGGACCTTTGTGATCCTTGATCAAATAGTGTTAGCACATTGGTTTGGAGTAATTTATTAGATAACTCAACTCGAGGTATTGGGAGATCAGTCGATTTAGACTTATCTCTCACATTTAATGCTGGTGCTTGTTGACTTCCTGTTTCTGGTGAAGTCATCTGTTGTTTAGCACAAGTGCTTGGGCATAAAGCTGTATGGTGCATTCCCTTGCATTTAAAACACTTCTTCAGTGAGCATTTACCTCCCTTGTGCTCACCTAAACACTTAGTGCACCGTTTCAGCTTTGAGCACGTTGTTTCCGTGCCTCCATTGTTGTGTATTGACTACAATACTGTGTCCAATGTGTTCCATCACAGAGTACACCTTTTGAAGTACGTTTGTGTGTGACAGTCTGTTTACTGTCTGTTGTATTCACAGCTTGATAAGTGCCTACATAGGATTTTCCATTCTGTGTTTTAGTGGGAGTAGGTACACTCTTTTTATACTGAGTTGAAGGTTTATCATCCACAATAGGATTTGTGGATTTATCATCATGTCTCGTTGCTTGCATGCAAGAAACTATTGCTTGTAAACCTTTGCTAATTTCTTCACAAGTGAAATAGCGTTTATTGAAAATAATATTTAATCGTTCAATAGTTTGTGGTGAGAGCTTATCCTATACAATACCACTAATAAACCAATCACATTGATTTATGCTATGTTTAGTGTCTAGATATCTAAGACTATGTCTAATGTGATTCTAATGACTGCAAATCTGAAAAACAATGTCTGTGTGGCTTCAAGCTTGAGATTCTGACTGCATGTCTAACCTTGGCTTTGTCAGCATCAAAGTAATTGTCTGACAAGACACATAAGGCTAGATGATAATTGCCTTTGACCACCAGAAATGATTTAATTAGATCATAGGGTTTTCCCTTCACAAGACATTTAAGATAGTTGATCTTAGTGATCTCATCATTATCAGATCTTGAATGTACCAGGGACTGAAAACCACTGATAAATTCTTCATAGGTATGACCTTCAATTATAGGTAATGACAATGTAGGAAGACTGGGTAATGGTATGCCATTAGTGGCAGGTGTAACAGGTGTTTGACCACTAGTTACAGTAGTTCTATGTGGAAGAATATTGTGACAGTTAGAAAAACTTTCTGCCCACGTTTCTTGTTGAGTACTAAATGCACCAAAACTCGTTGAAGTTCATCATCAGACGGATCTGACACTAAGAAAGCACTTTCATATTTTTCATAATCTGAATTAATATTCTTCAAACGATTTGAAAGAAGATTGAGTGTTGCTTCCAACATGTCAAAATCAATATTCGCATTTTGAGTTAACCTTCACAGACAGCAAACAAATCTTAAACTTATGTAATTTTAGTCTGCAAAGATTCATACTTAGTATCCAATGATGCCATCTTGAATAGTAATACTAAAAATAATTCCTAACACTATACTAAGAAAGACCATAAGAACATAAGAAAGAAGGACCACTGCAGCAGGCCTACTGACCCATGCGAGGCAGGTCCATGTCACTCCCAGGCTTAAACCTGACTACCTGGAGTTAACCCTCTCCAGGCAAACTCCAGGTAGTCAGGTCACTTGCACTTTACGAAGGAGCACGGCATAAGACCTAATAGCACAAGCTAGTCAGGTCTAACTCACACCCACCCACACAAACTCATGTATTTATCTAACCTATTTTTAAAACTACACATCGTCTTAGCTTCTATGACGGTACTCGGGAGTTTGTTCCACTCATTCACAACTCTATTACCAAACCAGTGCTTTCTTATATCCTTCCTGAATCTGAACTTTTTCAAACCAATTCTGCGAATCCTGTCTTGGCTGAATATTTTCAGCACGCTATTTACATCCCCTTTATTTATTCCTGTTTTCCATTTAAACACCTCAATCATATCCCTCCTAATTCTACGCCTTTATAGAGAGTGCAGATTCAAGGCCCTCAGTCTATTCTCATAGGGAAGATTTCTGATACATGGGATCAACTTTGTCATCCTCCTCTGTACGTTTTCCAGTGCATTTATATCCATTCTGTAATACGGTGACCAGAACTGTGTAGCATAATCTAAATGATGCCTAACCAAAGATATATAGAGTTGAAGAACAACCTGAGGACTTCTATTATTTATACTTCTTAATAGGAAACCAAGGATTCTGTTAGCTTTATTGCGAACACTTATGCACTGTTGTCATGGTTTCAGATTACTGCTAACCAGAACTCCTAAATCCTTCTCGCAATCACAAGTATTAAGTTCTACATTATTCAGTTTATATGTGGCATAGTTATTTTCCTGTCCAACATTTAGAACTTTGCATTTGTCTATATTAAACTGCATCTGCCACTTCTCCGACCACTGAATCAGTCTATTCAAATCATTCTGGAGTGCTCTAATGTCCTCATTAGAATGAATTAGATGGCCTAATTTGGTGTCATCACCAAATTTGCTTATGTCGCTATTTCCCTCATCTATGTCGTTTATGTCAATTGCGAACACCAAAGGGCCCAACACTGACCCCTGTGGGACACCGCTTGTGACGTGCACCCATTCTGATTTCTCCCCATTTATGCAAACTCTCTGCTGCCTAAATAACAAAAAAAGGCACAGTATCGTGACTGGAACAATACACACACATTATAAATTAGACACATATGCAACACTTGGGTATCTTTATTGAGGAAACGTTTCGCCACACAGTGGCTTCATCAGTCCAATACAAAGTAGAAAGGTGTAAGGAGAGGAGGAGTGAGGTTATCAGTCCCTCGGCCTGGAGTCGATGTGTTCAGTCCATCAATCTTGTTAGAAGTGTAGCACAAGGCCGTAGAGGTGGCTTATATGCTGTAATCAGGTGAGGTGAAGCAGGAGGAGGCGGGGTCATAGTAGTACCATCCACTATTCTAAGTAGGTCTTCGTCCAAAGGCTGGACAAGTGTAGAAGAATTCGTTTGTATCAAGATCCCAAGCTGTTGCTGTGTCAGACAGGATGTAGATGAATGGTTCAGAGAACCGACAAGTTATAAATTAGACACATATGCAACACTTGGGTATCTTTATTGAGTAAACGTTTCGCCACACAGTGGCTTCATCAGTCCAATACAAAGTAGAAAGGTGTAAGGAGAGGAGGAATATGAGGTTATCAGTCCCTCGGCCTGGAGTCGATGTGTTCAGTCCATCAATCTTGTTAGAAGTGTAGCACAAGGCCGTAGAGGTGGCTTATATGCTGTAATCAGGTGAGGTGAAGCAGGAGGAGGCGGGTCATAGTAGTACCATCCACTATTCTAAGTAGGTCTTCGTCCAAAGGCTGTTCTCTGAACCATTCATCTACATCCTGTCTGACACAGCAACAGCTTGGGATCTTGATACAAACGAATTCTTCTACACTTGTCCAGCCTTTGGACGAAGACCTACTTAGAATAGTGGATGGTACTACTGACCCCGCCTCCTCCTGCTTCACCTCACCTGATTACAGCATATAAGCCACCTCTACGGCCTTGTGCTACACTTCTAACAAGATTGATGGACTGAACACATCGACTCCAGGCCGAGGACTGATAACCTCATACTCCTCCTCTCCTTCACCTTCTACTTTGTATTGGACTGATGAAGCCACTGTGTGGCGAAACGTTTCCTCAATAAAGATACCCAAGTGTTGCATATGTGTCTAATTTATAACTTGTCGGTTCTCTGAACCATTCATCTACATCCTGTCTGACACAGCAACAGCTGGGATCTTGATCAAGCAATTCTTCTACACTTGTCCAGCCTTTGGACGAAGACCTACTTAGATGGTGGATGGTACTAATGACCCGCCTCCTCCTGCTTCACCTCACCTGATTGCAGCATATAGCCACCTCTACAGACCTTGTGCTACACTTCTAACAGATTGATGGACTGAACACATCGACTCCAGGCCGAGGACTGATACCTCATACTCCTCCTCTCCTTACACCTTTCTACTTGTATTGGACTGATGAAGCCACTGTGTGGCGAAACGTTTCCTCAATAAAGATACCCAAGTGTTGCATATGTGTCTAATTTATAACTTGTCGGTTCTCTGAACCATTCATCTAAATACACACACAACCCGCACATAAAAAAGAGAGAGCTTACGACGACGTTTCGGTCCGACTTGGACCATTTACAAACTCACACTAACACACAGGACAGAAAGAAGGGGTATTTATAGGCAGGCAGATAGGGGAGGGCACAAGAAAGTGGTACCTATTTGTCAACCATGCCTCTACCCAGGAATTTTTTTTTCCTATTGCGTGTGCCTTAAGTTTCCTCAGTAGCCTCTGATGTGGAACTCTATCGAAAGCCTTACATATACGCAATATCATATGCATTACCATTATCTACCTCCTCAAACACCTTAGTGAAAAAAGTTAGTATGCCTTTCAAGATGGGTACGAATTGCCTCGGCAATTATTGATTCCATAATTTTTCCCACTATAAAGGTAAGGCTTATTGGCCTATAGTTCAAAGCTAAGGACCTGTCACAAGCCTTGTAAATAGGTATTACACTTGCCATTTTTCACTTATCAGGCACTATGCCAATTTGTAGTGATATGTTGAAAAGATTAGCCAAAGGTTTGCTAAGTTCCTCTTTACATTCCTTTAAAACCCTTGCAAACAGTTCATCAGGGCCTGGGAATTTGTTAGGTTTTAATTTCTCTATTTGTCTGAGGACCATGTCACTAGTTATCCCAATCGCGCATAGTTTAGTATCGTCCTGTTCTACATAATTTATTATTTCTGGAATTTCGCTAGTATCTTCCTAAGTAAAAACTGAGAGGAAGTAAGTATTGAAAATTTCACACTTATCCTTATCACTGTCAGTGATCTGACCTGAGTTACTCTTAAGTGGGCTTATCTTATCCCTAATCTTACTTCTGCATACCTGAAAGAACCCTTTTGGTTTAATCTTCGAATCCCTTGCG
Organism: Cherax destructor; assembly: GCA_009830355.1. Classification (NCBI taxonomy): domain Eukaryota; kingdom Metazoa; phylum Arthropoda; class Malacostraca; order Decapoda; family Parastacidae; genus Cherax; species Cherax destructor. The sequence goes on from WNWK01031164.1 coordinate 16,511, forward strand.
ACCTTAGCCTCATAATCCCTTTTTGCTTTTCTTATTAGTATTTTATTTAATATATTGATTACTTATCTGCCTATCCCCTCTTTTGACACGCCTAAATACACCTCTCTTTTGATCAATGAGATATTTTAATCTATTGTACATCTATTTGGGATAATTTTTGTTAGATCTAATTTCCCTTCTCGGAACAAAAGTTGTCTGGGCAGCTAAAACTATGCTCTGAAAAACGTCATATTGGCAATCAACACCACCCACCTGACCCATAGTTAGGTCATCTCAATTTAGCAGACCTAGGTAATTTCTCAGTCCCATGAAATCAGCCAAGCGGAAGTCTGGGACAGAGACTTGATTGCAGTTTCTTGGGTAATTCCATAATATATTGAAACTATGTGATTTGTGATCGCTTTCCCCAAGCTCATCATTAACCTCAAGATTATTAATTAGTGATTCTTTGTTGGCAAGAACCAAGTCAAGCAGATTGTTTCCTCTAGTTGGTTCTGTCACAAACTATTTTAAAAAGCAATCCTGAACCGTATCAAGAAAGTCATTAGACTCAAGATTTCCTGTCACATTGTTCCAATCAATTTGTCTTAAGTTAAAATCCCCCATTACCAAGTTAAAATCCCCTATTGCTATTTCGTCCAATAGCAACTTACTGCACTCCCTATCGAGGTTTGGGGACCTATAAATCACACCCAAAATTAATGTAGCCAAACAGATTATGTGTCCGATGTTTCTAATCTTATATCTTGTCTAATACAACAATTTAAATTATCTCTGACCTACATCGTCACTCCACCACCCTTCCTGTTGACCCTATCAGTGGAATAGTTTATAACCCTGTATGTTGCATTCAGAAGGCATTTCTCTATCTTTCAGGTTGAACCAGGTCTCTGTTATAGCAATAATATCTATATTACTTGCACTTGCAAGTAATCTTAGCTCATCTATCTTATTTCTTAGATAGTCACTCGTTGCCCTCTACTATCTATCTTTGTTTGTTGATCAATTACTTTGACTTTACTAGCAATTTTATTTTGAATATTGTCTTTTAAACATATCCCTGAGGTATCCTGGTAATATCTGTTGTTTCCAACCCTAATACTACAGCCTGATAGTTTCCCACAAACACTCATACCTCTATAATGTATCAGTTTAAAGTCTTAGACAAGTCATCAACTTCCCCTACAAGTGTTTAAACTTCACCTCAGTGAACAGCTGAGAGTTTGTTGTGATCGTGTCAGCAATAACCTCGTCACCAACATTTCTGACCCACTGACCTTGACCTTGACCTTGGAGGGTACAGGGTACATATACCTTGCACACGACTGTAGATACTGGTATCAGCTTGCGATCTGCTGAGTCCACGTTTTGCAATGACGTTATACACTTCACACTGCATATTCATTATACATATAAATGTCACTGCTAATCTATGAAAACTTAAACTTAATAAATTTCCTTACGAGGTCGGGGCACCGGGGTAAATTATCCCAAATGGAGTCAAAATGAAAATCTCGGGGTAATGAAGCCTCAATAACATATAAATAAAACTTCACAAAAATGTATTATTTAATAAGCGAGGCAAACAAATTATTTTTAGTCTAGTGGGTAATTTCGCTGTACACAAATTTGTTTTGGGGTAATAACCCAAAAAAGGTAGGCCTATCTCTGCCTTAGATACAGCACATCAGCAGTGAAAATTTAAACTAAAGTTAATTAGTTATAAATAAAATTTTGTCGAGAGAAACAAAAAATGTTGCGAATATTTTTTTCAGTATTATCTCATTTATATTCTATTTCAAATTCTTTGCAATTGTACGAGAACAATAACAAATTATTTTTTATCGATTACGAACATCCAGAATAAAATTGGTTTAAAAAGTTGCCATAGTTACAGTGTTTTGGGTTTGAAGTCGATGAGAAACAATGGAAAACAATTTGTGTAATAAAATGGCAAATTAAAATTTCCACAACTCAAAGTGAGTGTCAAGCTTTCTTTTATTAAAGCCCAGCAACAGTGAAAGTTTGGAACCGATCCAAAAAGGTATTATCCAGTTTTTTATCCCATTTAAGGGATTCCATGCTTTTTTTTTTAACATTTCCAATAAAATTTTAAAATTCCTTTCACTCTTTGTCATCATCATTAATATTTTGAAGGCGATGACAAAAATTATTCTTAAGTTACTGAATGTCAAGGAATATCAGTATTATATTAAATAAAAATGACAACTGAAGACTCATGCCACCAAATAACAGCATGAATCTTGACTTTAAGAAACCACAGCAGCGGTGCAAATTTGAAACCAATCAGACGAGTCATTCTCCAGTTACGTCATTGATTCCAATATTCAAACTTTGATTTTCAATTTTACTACATTAGCAAAACTGCAAACACGCAAACAAAGCTGAATGAGTACTGTATTCTGGCTGTAATACCTAAACGCTTGAATTTCATTCACCGCCGCCGTATTTAGCAGACACAATGAAGGTTCTGGAAATTATCAGCCATTGCAGGATGTTGACCAGAGGGAACTTCCAAGAATTATTTTGTACCAAAAGAACCTTAAAAAACTTACCTAACCTTATTATAACAAGCGCAATTTAATTTAGCATAATTCAACTAAATATATTTTAGATAAGTTTACAATAATTTAATAATAAACAATACAATGAAATATATCATCCGTAGTTTGGAGATTAGGAGGAGGTGTGGGATTACCAAAACTATTATCCAGAGAGCTGAGGAGGGGTTGAAATGGTTTGGACATATAGAGAGATGGAGCAAAATAGAATGACTTCGAGAGTGTATAAATCTGTAGTGGAGGGAAGGCGGGGTAGGGGTCGGCCTAGAAATGGTTGGAGGGAGTGGGTAAAGGAGGTTTGTGTGTGAGGGCTTGGACTTCCAGCAAGCGTGCGTGAGCGTGTTAGATAGGGCGAATGGAGACAAATGGTTTTAGGACTTGACGTGTTGTTGGAGTGTAGGCAAGGTAACATTTATGAAGGTTTCAGGAAACCGGCAGGCCGGACTTGATTCCTGGAGATGGGAAGTACAGTGCCAGTTGCAGTTTTGTAGCTGTAGTGTAAGCATGCCTCTGGCAAGACAGTGATGGAGTGAATGATGACGAAAGTTTTTCTTTGTCAGGCCAACCTGCCTTGGTGGGAAACGGCCGATGTGTTAATAAATAAAAAAAATGTTTTTTTTTTCGTTAGGTTCAGAATGATTTTTGCGAAATTATTACATATAGAGGCAACTATATGACATGCACGAACTCTATGTACCTGACAGAGATAACTCACCTCAACCAATTAACACCACCGACTACATCATCAACACACCTCCCCACAGAACCCAAAGACTGACCCTCCAACAAAGAATCGCTTCATCCACAAGGAGAACGTCCCACGACCAAGAATCCTGAGTGACCTCCCCGAAGAACTAAAAGAATGGATACCACAAGAACCATTCTATGTCCAACAACAGGGATAAATGCTCCCCAATCTTGGGTGACCTAATTCTATCAACACCCTACAACTAACCTTGTAACATTTGCCAAAATCTTACTGCAGGACATCATCTCAGAAACTGATTGACCCACCAACTCCGGGTAGCAACCAATCTCCATTGAACGCCTTGCAATTACCATCTGCAGCAACAACCTTACGACCGACCTCTTGCACAAAAAAATAAAAAGGTAATTGTAAACAGTATGCATCCTTCCAACTCAGTGCCATGCTGGTATACACCTGGTATAACTGTGTACAACTGATAATCAGGAGGTATACCTATTTTATGAATTTAATGTGTTCAAGAATAACACAACATACACACACACCTGTTTAAATTGCGCCAAAGTGGTTAGGCCACTTACCTTTATAACCCCACCCCCACCCCCCCTACCCTTTCCCATATTTCTATCCTTACCCATCCATCTTTCTTCCCCATCTTACCAAAGCTCTGGTCATACCTCGTACTTGTGGATTACAGGACTCAAGTCCGGCCTGCCGGTTTCCCTGAATCCCTTCATAAATATTCCTTTGCTCACACTCCAACAGCACATCAAGTATTAAAAACCATTTGTCTCCATTCACTCTTAACAAATACGCTCACGCATGCTTGCTGGAAGTCCAAGCCTCTCGCACACAAAACCTCTTTTACCCCCTAACTCCATTCTTTCATAGGCCGACCCCTACCCCGCCTTCCCTCCACTACAGATTTATACACTCTCGAAGTCATTCTGTTTCGTTCCATTCTCTCTACATGTCCGAACCACCTCACCAACCCCTCCTAATTTCCAAACTCCGAATTCTCTGCATTATATTCACACCACACATTGACCTCAGACATGACATCTCCACTGCCTCCAGACTTCTCCTCGTTGCAACATTCATCACCCATGCTTCATTCAACATTACATTCTTAAACCTTCCCCATACATCTTCGACCCCATTGCCTACACTCTCATTAGCCCATCTATCCTCCAATAGTTGTTTATATCTTACCCTAACTGCCTCCTCTCTTAGTTTATAAACCTTCACCATCTACCTTTTACTTCCACTGTAGCTATAACTAAAAAAGTGATCTGATATATCTGTGACCCCTCTATAAACATGTACATCCTGAAGTCTACTCAACAGTCTTTTATCTACCAATACATAGTCCAACAAGCTACTGTTATTACGCCCTACATCATATTTTGTATACTTATTTATCCTCTTTTCTTAAAATATGTGTTACCTATAACTAAACCCTTTCTATAAAGTTCAATTAAAGGATCCCATTATCATTTACACCTGGCACTCCAAACTTACCTACCATACCCTCTCTAATGCCTCTCCATATATATATATATATATATATATATATATATATTTTTTTTTATTAACACATCGGCCGATTCCACCAAGGCAGGGTGGCCGAAAAGAAAAACTTTCATCATCATTCACTCTATCACTGTCTTGCAGAAGGGTGCTTTACACTCAGTTATAAACTGCAACATTTCACCCTCCTTCAGAGTGCCGGCACTGTACTTCCCATCTCCAGAACTCAAGTCCGGCCTGCCGTTTCCTGAATCCTTCATAAATGTTACTTTGCTCACACTCCAACAGCACGTCAAGTATTAAAACCATATGCCTCCATTCACTCCTATCAAATACGCTCACACATGCTTGTAAATCAGCCCTCGCAACCAACTTCCTTACCCCTCCTCCAACCTTTCCTAGGCCGACCCTACCGCCTTCCCTCCACTACAGATCCATACACTCTCGAAGTCACTCTGTCTCGTTCCATTCTCTCTACATGTCCAAACTATATATATATATATATATATATATATATATATATATATATATATATATATATATATATATATATATATATATATATAGCAAATATCGCAAACCAAGCGATACAAGATGCAAAACAACCATGGGGAGTAGAATGATTGACTATGATCATTCTACTCCCCGTGGTTTTTTCATATATTTAATTTAATATTTACAGAAAATCAACAAATGACTCTTCCAATCTGGATGTTGTTTTTTTCCTTATATTTGGCATAAGAGAAGAAGTATTTTGTTTGTTTATTTTCAATTTCCTTTATGGCTTTTAGTTCTTCCTGCGATTCTTGTCTCCTGTAAGATTCCTTCCACTTAAATTTTATATTTGATCTTTCATTGACCAGTGCCTCCATTCGTATTTCAGATATATTGGCCCATCTCAGCAGCTCTGTGATTCTTCGCTTTCGGCTGTATAGGGAGCGTATCTCTCTTTCTAGTTTACTTTTTCTCTTTTTTTTCTTAATGGAATGTGCCTTGAGCAGATCTCAAGAACCACAGAGTTAATTTTTTTCTAGACAAAGGTTCTGATCCGTGTTGTTTAGGATATCTTCCCAGCTTGTTTCATTTAGGACATTGTTTTATGATCTGTGTGTATTGTCTTTGATACGGTTATTACGTATCAGATCGTCGTTATTAGTGAAGATGAGGTCCAGCGTATTTTCTAGTCTTGTAGGTTATAATATTTGCTGCTTTAGGGTGAATTTGGTGAAGAGATTTAATAGCTCGTGTGTGTTAATTTTTATCTGAGCTGCCTCCTGGGGTGATCTCTGCTAAAATATTGTTTGCTACACTCCTCTGTTTTAGTTGTCTCAAGTTGAAATCTCCCAGTAGCAAGATGTTAGGGGCAGGAGTTGGGAGATTTTCAGACATTGGTCAATTTTCAAACGTTTTTCTTAAATTGCTGGGAAGTTGCATCCGGAGGTTTATATACAACCACAATGACAAGGTTTTGGTTTTCAATCTCTACCGCCAAAACTTCAACTACATCATTTGAGGTGTTTAGTATTTCTGAGCAAATGAGAGACTGTGACGTACAAGCCAATTCTCCTCCTTGTTGCCTGTTT
>WNWK01031165.1:0-20000 GCA_009830355.1 Cherax destructor
CACATGCTTGCTGGAAGTCCAAGCCCCTCGCCCACAAAACCTCCTTTACCCCTTCCCTCCAACCTTTTCTAGGACGACCCCTACCCCGCCTTCCTTCCCTACAGATTTATACGCTCCAAGTCATTCTACTTTGATCCATTCTCTAAATGACCAAACCACTCAACAAACCCTCTTCAGCCCTCTGACAAATACTTTAGTAACTCCACACCTTCTCCTAATTTCCACATTCGAAATTTCTGCATAATATTTACACCACACATTGCCCTTAGACAGGACATCTCTACTGCCTCCAGCCTCCTCCTCGCTGCAGCATTTGCAACCCATGCTTCACACCCATATAAGAGTGTTGGTACCACTATACTTTCGTACATTCCCTTCTTTGCCTCCATGGATAACGTTTTTGTCTCCACAGATACCTCAATGCACCACTCACCTTTTTCCTTCATCAATTTATGGTTAACCTCATCCTTCATAAACCCATCCGCTGACACATCAACTCCCAAATATCTGAAAACATTTACTTCTTCCATAATCCCTCTCCAATGTGATATCCAATTTTCTTTATTTAAATCGTTTGATACCCTCATCACCTTACTCTTATCTCTGTTCACTTTTAACTTTCTACCTTTACACACTCTCCCAAACTCGTCCACTAACCTTTGCAACTTTTCTTTAGAATCTCCCATAAGCACAGTATCATCAGCAAAAAGTAACTGTGTCAACTCCCAATTTGCATTTAATTCTCCATAATTTAATCCCACCCCTCTCCCCAAATATATATATGTATACATAGAATATATATGTATATATAGAATATATATATGTATATATAGAATATATATATGTATATATAAAATATATGTATATATAGAATATATATATGTATATATAGAATATAAATGTATAAATTCAAGGATTATTTGGAGTAAAATAAAGGTTGGATGTGAAAAGTGGGTTATAGTAAGTGTTTATGCACCTGGAGAAAAGAGAAGTGTAGAGGAGAGAGAGAGAGATTTGGGGAAATGTTGAATGAGTGTGTGGGGAGTTTTGAACCAAGTGAGAGAGTAATTGTGGTTGGTGATCTTAATGCTAAAGTGGGTAAAAATGTTGTGGAGGGAGTAGTAGGTAAATTTGGGGTGCCAGGGGTAAATGTAAATGGGGAACCATTAATTGAGCTATGTGTAGAAAGAGGTTTGGTAATAAGTAATACATATTTTATGAAAAAGAGGATAAATAAGTATACAAGGTATGATATAGTATGTAATGAAAGTAGTTTGTTAGATTATGTTTTGGTGGATAAAAGGTTGATGGGTAGGCTTCAGGATGTACATGTTCATAGAGGGACAACGGATATATCGGATCATTATTTAGTTGTAGCTACAGTTAGAGTAAATGGCAACAGCAAGTAAGAGAGAGGAAAAAGTGTATAAACTAAGGGAGGAGGAAGTTAGGGTGAGATATAAGCAACTATTGGCAGAAAGGTGGGCTAGTGCAAGTATGAGTAGTGGGGGGGTTGAAGAGAGTTGGGATAATTTTAAAAATGCAGTATTAGAATGTGGGGCAGAAGTTTGTGGCTATAGGAGGGTGGGTGCAGGAGGAAAGAGTGAGTGGTGGAATGAAGAAGTAAAGAGTGTGATAAAAGAGAAAAAGGTAGCTTATGAGAGGTTTTTACAAAACAGAAGTGTTAATAGAAGAGCAGAGTATATGGAGAGTAAAAGAAAGATGAAGAGAGTGGTAAGAGAGTGCACAAGAAGAGCAGATGAAAGAATGGGAGAGGCTCTGTCAAGAAATTTTGCTGAAAACAAGAAAAATTTTTGGACTGAGATAAACAAGGTAAGAAAGCCTAGGGAACGAATGGATTTGTCAGTTAAAAACAGAGTAGGGAAGTTAGTAGATGGGGAGCTGGAGGTATTGGGTAGATATCGGGAATATTTTGAGAAACTTTTAAATGTCGATGAAAAAAGGGAGGCAGTAAAATCATGCACTGGCCAAGGAGGTACAACATCGTTTAGGAGTGAAGAAGAGCAGGATGTGAGTGTGGGGGAGGTGCGTGAGGCATTACGTAGAATGAAAGGGGGTAAAGCAGCTGGAACTGACGGGATCATGACAGAAATGTTAAAATCAGGGGGGAATATAGTGTTGGAGTAGTTGGTATTTTTGTTTAATAAATGTATGAAAGAGGGGAATGTACCTAGGGATTGGCAGAGAGCATGTATAGTTCCTTTTTGTAAAGGGAAGGGGGATAAAAGAGATTGTAAGAATTATAGGGGAATAAGTTTACTGAGTATACCAGGTAAAGTGTATGGCAGGGTTATTATTGAAAGAATTAGAGAAAAGACAAAGAGTAGGATTGCAGATGAGCAAGGAGGCTTTAGAGTGGGTAGGGGGTGTGTAGATCAAGTGTTTACAGTGAAGCATATATTTTTTTTTTTTCAACAAGTCGGCCGTCTCCCACTGAGGCAGGGTGACCCAAAAAGAAAGAAAATCCCCAAAAAGAAAATACTTTCATCATCATTCAACACTTTCACCACACTCATACATAATCACTGTCTTTGCAGAGGAGCTCAGATACAACAGCTGAAAATAGTCCCTCCCAGCTGTCACTATCCCAGACCCCTCCTTTAAAGTGCAGGCATTGTACTTCCCATTTCCAGGACTCAAGTCCAACTAAATCAATTAACTGGTTTCCCTGAATCCCTTCACAAAATGTTACCCTGCTCACAATCCAACAGATCGTCATGTCCCCAAAACCATTCGTCTCCATTCACTCCTATCTAACATGCTCACACATGCATGCTGGAAGTCCAAGCCACTCGCCCACAAAACCTCCTTTACCCCCTCCCTCCAACCTTTTCAAGAACGACCCCTACCCTGCCTTCCTTCCCCTACAGATTTATACGCTCTCCAAGTCATTCTACTTTGATCCATTCTCTCTAAATGACCAAACCACCTCAACAACCCCTCTTCAGCCCTCTGACAAATACTTTTAGTAACTCCACACCTTCTCCTAATTTCCACATTCCGAATTTTCTGCATAATATTTACATGACACATTGCCCTTAGACAGGACATCTCCACTGCCTCCAGCCTCCTCCTCACTGCAGCATTTGCAACCCATGCTTCATACCCATATAAGAGTGTTGGTACCACTATACTTTCGTATAGTGAACAGTATTTAAATAAAGGTAGAGAAGTTTTCATTGCATTTATGGATTAGAAAAGGCATATGATAGAGTGGATAGGGGAGCAATGTGGCAAATGTTGCAAGTGTATGGAATAGGTAGTAAGTTACTGAAGGCTGAAAAGAGTTTTTATGAGGATAGTGAGGCTCAGGTTAGGGTGTGTAGGAGAGAGGGAGATTACTTCCCGGTAAAAGTAGGTCTTAGACAGGGATGTGTAATGTCACAATGGTTGTTTAATATATTTATAGATGAGGTTGTAAAGAAGTAAATACTAGGGTGTTGGGGAGAGGGGTGGGATTAAATTATGGGGAATTAAATGCAAAATGGGAGTTGACACAGTTACTTTTTGCTGATGATACTGTGCTTATGGGAGATTCTAAAGAAAAGTTGCAAAGGTTAGTGGACGAGTTTGGGAGGGTGTGTAAAGGTAGAAAGTTGAAAGTGAACATAGATAAGAGTAAGGTGATGAGGGTATTAAACGATTTAAATAAAGAAAAATTTGATATCACATTGGAGAGAGGGATTATGGAAGAAGTAAATGTTTTCAGATATTTGGGAGTTGACTTGTCAGCAGATGGGTTTATGAAGGATGAGGTTAACCATAGAATTGATGAAGGAAAAATTTGAGGCGAGTAGGTGCGTTGGAGGTATCTGTGGAGACAAAAACGTATTATCCATGGAGGCAAAGAAGAGAATGTACGAAAGTATAGTGGTATCGACACTATTATATGGGTGTGAAGCATGGGTTGCAAATGCTGCAGCGAGGAGGCGGCTGGAGGCAGTGAAGATGTCCTGTCTATGGGCAATGTTTGGTGTAAATATTATGCAGAAAATTCGGAGTGTGGAAATTAGGAGGTGTGGAGTTACTAAAAGTATTTGTCAGAGGGCTGAAGAGGGGTTGTTGAGGATGTTTGGTCATTTAGAGAGAATGGATCAAAGTAGAATGACTTGGAGAGCGTATAAATCTGTAAGGGAAGGAAGGCAGGGTAGGGGTCGTTCTCGAAAAGGTTGGAGGGAGGGGGTAAAGGAGGTTTTGTGGGCGAGGGGCTTGGACTTCCAGCGTGCATGTGTGAGCGTGTTAGATAGGAGTGAATAGAGACGAATGGTTTTTGGGACCTGACGAGCTGTTGGAGTGTGAGCAGGGTAATATTTTGTGAAGGGATTCAGGAAAACCAGTTAATTTATTTTATTTAGTTGGACTTGAGTCCTGGAAATGGGAAGTACAATGCCTGCACTTTAAAGAAGGGGTCTGGGATAGTGACAGTTGGGAGGGACTTATTCTCAGCAGTTGTATCTGAGCACCTCTGCAAAGACAGTGATTATGTATGAGTGAGGTGAAAGTGTTGAATGATGATGAAAGTATTTTCTTTTTGGGGATTTTCTTTCTTTTTGGGTCACCCTGCCTCGGTGGGAGATGGCCGACTTGTTGAAGAAAAAAAAATACATACACGTACAGTGGTACCTCGACTTACGATGGTCCCCAAACTCACCCTTTTATGTAAGTTTATTTTTTTAAATGCTTTTGTAAGTGTAATTTTGGGGTCTAAAAGGACTAGTCTATTTTACATCATTCCTTATAGGGATAAATTTGTTTGGTAATGGCACTTGAACAGCATTCTGGAATGAAAAAATATCGTAAGTCGAGGTACTACTGTATATATAAATGTACATTCATGTGGTGTTACCTAAGTCTATGCAGAAGTAGCAAGATGTACCTGGTTTTTTGTATGTTTATGAGACAAAGAAAAAACACCAGCAATAATACCATTGTGTAAAATCGTTACAAGTTTCCATTTTACACATCTGGCAGGACAGTAGTGTACTTTCCTGGATGATTGCTGGGATGTGAGAAGTGGGTAACAATATGTGATTATTCACCTGGTGAAGAGAGGAATGCAGAGGAGGGGAAGAGATTTTAGGTGTTAAGTATATAAGTGTTTAGGGAGTTTCGAACCAAGTGAGAAAATAATTGAGTGGTACCTAAATACTGAAGTGGGAGCTGTTATTGAGGATGTAGAAAGTACATTTGGATTGCCCAGGGTAAATGGTAATGGGAGGCCTCTAACTGAACTAAGAGATTTGGTAATAGTTAATATGTATTTTAAGAAAACAATAAATGATTATACAGTACAAGATACTACATAGTGTGTGATAGCAGTTCATTAGACTATGTTTTAATAGATAAAAGACTGATGGGTAGACTTCTTAATGTGCATGTTTTTTAGAGAATGCAACAGATATATCAGATCATTATTTAGTCACCCTGCCTCGGTGGGAGACGGTCGACTTATTGAAAAAGACAAAAATTATTATTTAGTGGCAGCTAGTGAGAGTATGAGGTAGATGGGGTACAGGGAGAATGTCAGTGGAGACTAAGAGAGAAGAGAGATTATAATTAAAGGAGATATTTAGGGTAATGTATAAGCACCCGCTGAAAAAAAAGTTGGGCAAGAGAGTAAAGGTAACAAGGAATAGAGTCAAGGAGGTATGGAGTAGATTTAAAAATGCAGTGTTTACAGTATGCAGCAGTAGTTTGTGGGTATAGGAGATGGGGTGCAGGAGGGAAGAGGAAAGTGTGGTGGAATAACAAGGTAAAGAGGCTGGTAAGAGAGAAAAAGTTGGAATACGAAAGGCTTCTACGATGTACAAGTGAAATACGAACGGTGGAATATATGGAGAGTACAAGAGACATTAAAAAAGCGGTAAGGAGTGCAAAAAGAAAACTGATGAGAGAATGAGTTTTTTATCAACAAATTTTGCTGAGAATAAGTAGTAGTTTTGGAACAAGATCAATAAGCTGAGAAAGCCTAGGGAGCAAATGGCAAGACAGTTATTGACTGAGTGACAGTGAAAATGATTTCTTCTTTGGCCACCCTACCTCGGTGAGACAGTCGATTAAAAACTATTGTGGAATACTTACCTCCCAGAACATTATTAAATGCTCTTATCTTCAAAATACATACAAGTAACTCGACCTGACCTTAATGGGGTTTTCACCTCTCTCTGCAATGACCAGATTTCAGTATTTTCCTTCTATATTTCTCCCTAATGACTTAATAATGATTTAGGAGGGACCAAAAGGTTATCCAGTTTCAATTTCAAATGTAGATTAGTTAACTATACCAGCCATGGCATTATGGTTTTTATTCTTCAACTTGAATGATGAGAACATGAATAAAAACCTGAATCTCACATGACTGAAGGTGGGATGGAGCAGAGGACATTATGAACACTTCAAGACACTCAGAGGTATTGGTGAAGTGGGAGCAGACTGAAAAAAAGTGACCAGAAACAGGGACAAAAATGGAAGATGAACATCAAAATGCATCAAAAAGATTTATGAAAAAACTTCACTGTGAGGGTCTTGAGAAAGCAAAATAACCTAGAAAACAAGGCAGTAGATGCATTTGTAGAACAGCCAAACCTTGAAAGTCGAAACCTTCTTAATTTGTGTTTCGATGGGCAACGTTTTTAACCCTTTGGGGATCGACAGGCCTTCTCGGAAACCTGTTCCTGGGGTCGAAATTTTTTTGAAAAAAAAAAAAAAAATTCCTTATGGAATGATAGAGAATCTTTTTCCGACCATAACGCCACCAAAATTATGAAATTTAATCGAAAACTAACGAGAATACATCAATAAATACCATACAAAAATTGACTGCAAGGTCGCTGTTTTAATCGAAAAAAACGGCCAGAGTTTTTTTTCTCTCATTATGCAGTGTGTGGTGCAGGATTTTTTTAATACTGCACACATTGACCACATAGACCCATTCTTTCATATGCAGGGCTACCAGTCATTTCCCACTTAATTTGAGGCCGCTAGCATTTACGCGTACTAGTACGGCACCAACCCCTGCTCGTAAAACGTACTACGGCACCGACCCCCAAAGGGTAAATAATGGCCAACCCACAAATGGCTTTGATTATTCACGCACCCCTGTTTTGTGGGGTAATGGGGGGGAGGAGGAACAGCCTGGCCCATGGCCAGGCTCTGGGAGTTAAAAAACCTCTCGGAACTTTTCTAAGGTATGACCCCCTAAATTAACCCTTTCACTGTCATGACCCCTGGCCACAAACTTGCTCTCAGTGTCGAAGAATTTTCAAAAACAAAAAAATTATTTTTTCTTATGTAATGATAGAGAATCTTTTCCCGATGGTAATGAAACTAAAAGTACGAAATTTGATGGAAAACTTACGGAATTACACTCGTGAAGTTAGCAGTCTCTGTGATATTTATGCATCAGCGATTTTGCCCACTTTGAGAACTATTTTCGGCCAATTCCATTGTTCCAGTTGACCAACCTCATAGCTATTTTGCTAGAACTCCTTTTCTTCTATCGATTGAGTACAAGAAACCGCCCATTTACCTATTTCAACTACCCAATAAAGTGATCAGAAATTGGCAATTTGGCCAATTTCATTCAAAATTCAAGGAAGGCCCATTTCAAAATAGGGTCCAAGAATTAACAATACAAAGATTCCTAGCACTAAAATAACATTTTCTCTGTTCATTAGTCACGTCTCCAGGCCCCTCTTATATTACACTTGCTTTCCATTTTGAATTTTTATTCACACAAAAAATAGAAGATTTACTGTTATGCAGATTACTGCATTATTGTAAAAATGGCATAAATAATATCAGAACATTTGTGAATGCACATCAGACTCACCAGTTAACGTGTATTGGACGCATGACGTGATTTGTTTACTCTTGAACATTGGCAAAAATCGAACATTTCCGCTAATTTGAGTTCAATTTCAAGGTACTTTTAGTCTGTAAACCATTCAAAATCATCTCCATTTCTGTAATATATCTTTCATGCTATCAAATGAGACCAAGAAAATGAGAATACAACCAAAAATGCCATATGAAAATACACCACAAAGTCGCTGTTTTAGACCAGAAACACTTGTCGTAGTTTTCTTTCCTCATTATGCATTGCTTGCTGCAGGATTTTTTTTTATACTGTGCACACTGACCACTCAGACCCATTCTCTCATATGTAGGCCTACCAGCTATCTCCCGCGAGACTGGAAGCCTCTAGAATTTTGGCGTTGTATTACAGGACCGACACTGGTTTGCAAGCCGTAATATTACAGGACCAACAGTGAAAGGGTTAAAAACTAGCCAAAGAATTTGAAAATGTGCTAAACAAATTTCCTATGACTAAATCTCTTTCATCCTGGACATTGTCAATAACAAATGACATCTGAAACAAAATGAACCTAAAACCAAATACAGCCTCTCCTCACTTAACAACGTACTCGTTTACCGACGACTCGGCCTTATGACCAGCTCTCCAATCAGTATGCATAGCTAAATAATGTATACTAGAGCCAATTTCCTCTATTCTGTTTATTACAATATACAGTACATTACTGTATAAACATTTAAAAATGTAATAAATGATGCAAAGGTGACATTAAAACAATATCAAAGATGGCCGACACAAACCCACTACTATTATAGTATGCTCCTTGCTTAGCGACGAATTCGTTTATCGACATGGTCTTAGGAACGGAACTCCTTCATTAAGTGAGGAGAGGCTGTACATTATAAGGACAAAATTTTGCATTATTCACTAATTCTCAACTAGCAGGACACCTAGGAACGTAACACTAGATGATGTACATCTCTCCCCTGTATTGCTGAAGAAAACTAAAATATTGCCCCAAGGAAGGCTTGTATTGCTACATATATTTCTTTTGGTTCCACCGAACAGTATGTGAATTCTAATGGTAATCTGAAAATGCCCAAGAGGTTATAGACATGAACTAATCAAATGATAACTGAGACACATAAACACAGGCAAGGTTTAGCAGGAAGCAAAGATTCCTTGAAAGACAATGATAACTAACTACAAATGTGAAATAGTCATATGGGCTCCCAATGAAATTTATGTATATTTTTTTTTTTAACATGACTGTCTCCCACCATGGCAGAGTGACCCGAAAAAGAAAGACTTTTACCATAATTTACTCTATTACTGTCTTACCAGAGATGCATAGACAGTACAATTCAAATGCTCCTCCAAACTGCAAATATCCTCACCCCTCCTTTAGAGTGCAGGCACTATTACCCACCACTAGGACTCAAGTACAACTAACTGGTTTCCCTGAATCCCTTCACAAAATGTTACCTTGCTCACACTCCAACAGCTCATCAGGTCCCAAAAAACCATTACATACTATTACATTTGTGTTAAATACTGAACCTCCACAGGAATGTGGAAAAGAATCCTTCCTTTGTAAGTCATGTGTCGTAAGAGGGAACTAAAATGCCGGGAGCAAGGAGCTGGTAATGCATTCTCCTGTATAAATTACTGAATGTAAAAATAAAAACTTTAGTTTCTCTTTTTAGGTCACCCTGCCTCAGTGGGAGACAGCCGGTGCATTAAAAAAAAAGTACTCAGCCCATAAGGAATGAACAGACCAAGATATTTACTACAGCACAATTGAATCCAAAATCATCTGCAGGTCATTATTTCTGAAAGATTGTCAAATCCACCCCCACACCTTTCGTAATGTAATGTGAAATGAAAAATCTAGACATCTGAAGGAAGCCTCAATGAATATAGTACTGCCAAAGAAATAAAAAATCATCAACAGTGTACTTGATATTCACTAACATTTGTCCAGAAAAAGATTTTAACACAAGCTCAGTGAACCTATCAACTATGCATTTTCTCCTTCACCAATCATTTAATACACAAAAAATTAAAACAAATAAATTTATTGTTAACTTTGAAATTTATTTTCAGAGGGGGTACACAGGTAGAAGAATATTAGCACACTTAAATAGCACCAAATAGCAAAAACATTTAACAAATTTAAATACCATGGGCCATGGTGTAGTATGTACTTGCACTGCTCAACTTGCAACCATTACACATCAACACCCAACAGGAGAGTGTCAAGAATAAAGACAGAGAGGAGTAAGCCTCAATTAAGACATTTCACTTAAGGAGAGATTCATCAAGTCAGAAACCTCTGCTAAGGTGAATCATAGTCTTAATAAAGGCTTCCTTTCATCTAAATGTCTTTGTCTTAGCCCTATTTGGCATACTACCTTCCAACCAGATGAGTGACGTATATGCAACAAACATTACAGGACATTCCTACAAAATGTGACTAAGTACAATACTCTAAATTAAAATTAATGCTATCTACCCTGCATTACAAGAAAGGATAAAAGAAAATGAAAATATCTAAGTTAGGTTCATTTATTAATAGGTATCAATTAGTTTCCAGATGTGAGACTATAAAATGCATTTAAT
This sequence comes from Cherax destructor, assembly GCA_009830355.1. NCBI lineage: Eukaryota > Metazoa > Arthropoda > Malacostraca > Decapoda > Parastacidae > Cherax > Cherax destructor. Next base: position 10,460 of record WNWK01031165.1, read on the forward strand.
AGAATGCCATGAGAGGTCAACTCCTCAAGGAGTCCACCGCAATCACTTGATAGTTCCATATGCTAGACATATCTAAAGCTACAACACCAACATGTGAAGCTATCGGGACACTGAGGCACCAAGCAGCACGTATGCGGAATACTATAAACATTGCCTCAGTAATCACAAGGAATGATACGAACATATATCCAGTCCATGAAATCAGTATACTCTTCACTAGTAATAAAAAATAACTTAAACATCTACCAAAAAGATAAAACACTTATATTATATAATTTACTATTCATTACCTTGTAAAACTTATATAAACTGAGTTTCTTTGAGCAATAGATTTCACAACAAATAAAATTAAAATCAAGTTTAAAGCTTCCAAACAGTGTTTTACACTTTTTTTTTAACCCAACAATGGCATACTTCATTTTCCAAATAATACTTCATTTTCAGTTAGAGTTCACTTATCAACGAAAAGCTTACTGTCAGTGTCATCAGTGCCCTGACATCCTTCTAACCTTGCATTAAATTTTCCAGTACATATATGAAGATACAAGGGTATTACAAACGTTTAAAATGGAAAGATGAGGACTAGAGACTGACAACGGACAATAAATGTGACTTGCTGGTAAGTTTACATCTTTGCCGAGATTTCTGTAGCATTTGTCACTTTACAACTTAACACATGGAATACTTTACGAGAAACTGCAGAGGTTTAAACTTGCCAGCTCAAGACACAACAATGCATTCAAGCTATCTGAACCCTAATCCTCTATGGTAACGGGCATTGTTAAAAATCGTATTACATCAAATAGACGATAGCTATTTGTTTTGTACGCAGCAAACCCATATACTGTTTATTGTTAGACACTAAGATAGATTTACTCGGAAATTATTAGGATATGCAAGTGAGAAAAAATACTTGAAAATTTCAGCAACGACTCAAAATATTTGTATTTCGAAATTTTACTAAGTTTTCATTTTCACTTGTGGCTGACACACAAATTTTACATTTCCTTTTCAGAAAGTTTTAATCTAAATATTACAATATATTTCTCCATTGCACATCCTATATTACAACAAGGAAAATCATTTAAAATTTGCACTTCTGAAAATATACACTATAATGATAGTAAAACACAAACTATATTCATATAAAATTCTTAACATAAAATCAAGTACATATGCTATATATATATATATATATATAAAAAAAATACTTCAGATTATCTAAAAGGAGTTACTAAAATCTTTACTGATATCTTGATCACACACAGCATGCAATTTAGAAATTAAAGAAAATAGCTTATTAACATATTTCCTGACACTGGTAAATACCCAGGTTATGGATGAATAAAGACTTGAGTATTTCTCTAGATAACTGAAGTACGGGTCTAACACGCAGTTTTAATAACCCAAATCTGAAAACAAAATATCTAATAATAGTAAATCTGAAACATACATGGTAAATGTTAACAGTTGCACTGAGACTATAAAGGCATTAATCCTACCCAAGAGAATGCCTGGACTTATAGAACCAGTGACCATGTTAGAGCACTGCCAGTCACGTCATGTCCTTACCAAGAAACGTCACAACATGTTCTAAACGGTAAACACTTTGCATGGCTAATAATCATCGAGTAATTTATCACCCATTCAGTTTAAAACTGCTGGTAAAACGATTAACTTGTTTACAAAGACATACTCAGACTACAAAGTACCTGCGATCAAGTTGTAGCTGAGTTGTACAAGTTATGGCAAAAAATTACAAAAACTATGGTATCTTCACCTGAATATTGCAAGAACCCCTGACAGAAAAGTTGCTGTATATAATAATACATGACCCTGAATGTTAAAAACCTGCAGGATATATTCACATTTGGTTTGACAGACACCTCCCATAATGACCTCGTAAGACCCAAGACAACTCCTTAAATGATTTCTGCAATTGATGATCATTCTAATGATGATCATTCTAATGATTCTCATGGCTACATGACAGACAATGACACCTGCCACTGTCCTGTTGGCCGGTTCCAATTACAAACATTTTAAGAAACCAAGCCTTATTAACAACATGGGAAGTTTGCCATTATCTAGTGTTACCCTGAGAAGACATTGAATATATCACAGAATTTGATCAGCAGATACTCTAAATTCATTCCCTGACTTTGATTATGTGGAGGACCTTAAAATGTCATGGAAGGGGTCGCACAAGCCACCAGAAGAAACCACATGAGGTAGATGCACCCAAGAAATTGGCTCAAGAAACCAGAGTGATCATAATTTATTCTAAGGACTCTCCTAACCCAAAAATAATGGTGAAATAATATAGGTAACTAATCCTGAATGTCTAATTCCACTGTAGGAATGCAAGACGAACAACACCGGAAGCGCTAGGCACGCCAGCTGGACCCTGTTATAGTGACCTTGTATGTAATACCCGTTTATTTGTGTAGCCCTGGATATGTATCGTGGGTATGGATATGATGGACATTAATTAAAGTGCATTTATGTCTGTGAGAATAGATACACTGTGCTATAGGATCCACTCCACCCAGGTTTCCTGTCCATTTTTGGCTAGGACTTATAATTCAACTCATTATTGTTATAGCCAAATGCCCTAATGCAAGTGAAAATTATGGCTAATTTTATCAATGATGTAATGTTACTGAAGTGTGTATCAAGCTATAATACAAACAGTATACAGCAGAACAGCACACCATGGCCCTGCACACACAACACTCACAATAATTAACTTTGTCCTTTCCCATCTACGTTCAGTCTTTCTTTGTATTAATTTCCAGTAATTACATTCGTTAACTATTTGCCATCTTTTCCACGTCCAATTCGTAAACATTTCCAAGCGATACCGGCAAGAGGTCTTTTTATTTTTTCTCAATTCATCACTTTTCAATACGTCCACTCGCAAAGTCTGTCACTTCACTCTGATACTTGAAGTTTCAAATTTGCAACACAAATCAATCCACCATTTGTTTGCTCTACCTAACCAAAGATATCCAATCCCCATGTAATTAGTACAAACAGTGCAGGTTACATAACCAAATTCATCACACCCAATGGCTTGTATTTCTTAATGAAATGTATGCCGTAATATATGACATCTGCAAAACCCATCATATGATTTAAGGCCATATTGTGGCCATGCATGCAAAAGGGCTCTTAAAGCCTGATATAGCTAATATATATATATATACTATACTAATAAATTGCCAATAACTGCCAGCTCAAGTCATTACTGTCCTTCTCTAATGCTGATAACAGTAGACCACCACAAATAAAAATTTCAGAACCCTGGAACTTCAGAAATTTGGAATGGTTTTGCCAGACCCTCCAGAACCAGAAATTAGGGTTAAATCCCAGAACTCCTTGAATAAAGGATCTGAGATTAGCCCAATCCTATGCTACTCACCTAATTCTTCAAGTCTACTCTACAATTTGCACTTTGGGAACAGAGGCAAACGCCCTATGAGAATAAGTAAATTAACTAGAGGACATTATTTGCATACATTATGTACAGTAGAGTATACAGCTATAAATACATATATGCTGTTTAATCAGGGCTTCAGAACTAGAAAATTCAGTGGTCCAGGAAGGCCTTGGCTCAAACCAGTCTAGATTTGCAATGACCTACTTCATTATACTTGCCCGAGTAAATACATTAAATACAATAAAACTATTGAAACGTCAAAATGTCTGTAGGCTCCTACTAGCAGACATCACATTATGATACCCATAACACTTGGGATACAGTATTGTTAAAAAAATTGGCTCGAACAGTATGCTAGATCAAATTTTTTACTTTATTTTCAAAACTTAACACAATACAAATGAACAAATGTATCTCGGAGGTTACTGACCTATCACTTATGTCCCAGGAATGGAATACAAATACTGGCTTACATTACCCACCAATAATAACTACGAAAAAAAATTCAATTTATGTACCATATACTTTACGTAGTGCAAAAAGTTTCTGAAGTGGTAATCATTACAGACAGCAGCTCTTGTGTTTCTAAACCTTCTGTTATGGTCAAAGTTCTTCCATAACTGAACTGCTATTAATTAGAGATTTAAGGTTGCATAGCATGGCATATCCCCGTGTGTTAAGAGTTGGCATGACCTCAAAAGCTCCTGTATCCCCTAAGGCAAGATCTTCTATGAACTCGATCTGGCCATCCCTATCAAGGATTCATCTTTATCACTTCTTAACACAGTTATTGACAATCATACATAGTATTTCAGGCTGAAATACACTAGACAGTATATAAATATAAAATATTAAAATGCATTATTAAATATTAATAAAAATTATAAAATAATAAACGATCTAAATACCATAAAAAAATAGTATAATGTAGCCTAATTTAACTTAATAAATATAGCTATCTCTGTAATATGTAAAATGTCGGATTTTGAAGGTTAGCTCGCATCAGGATGAGAGCAATACACTATCCGAGTTTATCCAGCAAGTCACCTTTGGGCACTGAGCCTTTTAATTACGTACTTGAGCTTCTTCCTGATGCAAGTACCATTCAAAAACATTTAATTCTAGTTGAAACCTGAACTTTGTTTACCTGATAACTGCTCAGTAAAATAAGCCCCTTCAATCTGACATGTGCATGTAATACTTACATACCTGAATAAAAGTAACAACATACGCCAAGTACAGTACTTCTACATCGCATGGCTAGCATAATTTGCCATATTGCTTCTTTGTATGGTCAATATAACTTGAGTCCACTGTGCCTAGCCCAAGAGCAGCAAATTCTGCCCATGGCACATTATTAAGAGGCTAATTCCAATACTAAACTTATATTTTTCATGCAAGGTATATGTAAAATTTGGCATATGTCAACAAAACCTCCACCCACATAAGCCTAGCCATTTCTAAATATAAGACCACTAAAGACACTGGGCTTAGAGCACCTGGTATAATGCTAGTAAATAAAATAGATTTTAAGTCTTGGCTTGTTTACAGGTAGAATCTTGAGGTATAAAGTTTGTGATCATTCATATGTAAGATAAGGAGCATCACAAGGATGTACACACAGTAATGACACAGATGGATATATCTGTAACTGTTGCAAACTACAAGATTTGTATTGGAAGAGACTCCCTGGGAAAGGGGGGGGGGAGGAAGAAGCTGCAGCCCTGCATACCAGTCACAAGATAAAACACATTCACACAACTTCTGACGACTGCAAGTTACGGCGGACATATCGCCATGAGGACCTTTTGTCGATATTTTAATTTTTTTTTTTATTTTCATTAATGTATAAGAATTTGATTACCAGTAATACCTGAAATACTCAATACCTCTCAAACAATACATCCATATTGTGAAGAACACAGTGTTTCATTTAGACATTTGAATCACGCTCCTCGATGTGGCTAACATAGCAAGAGACCCGTTCTTGATTGTGAAGCATTTAACCTTACAGCTTTAAAAAAAAAAAAGAAATCTTGTGAGGAGAGTTGGAATATGTAACATATGCCCTGTCACTTCCTGAGTTGTGTGCTGAAGGAAAATGTTTATGCCTAAAGACACCACATTTTCCAAAAACCTAACTGGAACACTGAATCCTAATGCCACAACAGGCTATTCACCATACCTACCAGTACTTAATACAGTATTATGTACACCACATTCTACATATTAATTAGTAACAAAATTATTATTTTTTTTTTTTTGAAATGGTCATAAGATTTCCTGTACAATGCATAGATGGTTTCCAAGACTGTGTTCGTCGAGATTCTGGAAAATCCCTTGTGCACTCATATACATCATGACCATGACAACAGATGCATATCCACTAACCTAAACTTAGTAAGAGGCATTGTTTCACATTATCACTGGCTTTAAATGAAGTGGATTTATCAGTCTGCACAGGAAAGCACTACTTTCTAAGGAAGCAAACTCTCAATCCCAGTGCAGTAATGCATTTTGATTGAGCCTGCTGCCTTTGTCATCAATTTCTAACCATAAATACTGCTTTTAAAACCTCGCAACTGAAGTGGGACTGCAGGTAGCTGCTGTTAAAAGGTTAAATTTTAAAGAATCAGACCAGTTTTATATGTAACTTCATCACAATCACTAGTCAGACCAAGGTTGGTGAAGATGATGCAGGGACAGTTGTCCATGAAGGAGCTGTGCTGCTCCATCTTGGTGACCTTGGCCCATTTGATGACTACCCATTTGCTGTCCCTGATGATGCTGCTGCTGCTGCTGCTGCTGTTGCTGCTGCTGTTGCTGCTGTTGCTGTGACTGATGATGTTGCTGCTGTTGCTGCTGTTGATGTTGCTGCTGTTGAAGCTGCTGTAAAGTTTGTTGGAGGTAGTTTTGTTGCATGGCTTGCTGTCTCTGCATACGTTCCTGAGACTGTTGCCGCCCTTTCTTCAGCTGGCTAATGCGCACGGCCAGTCGACGAGACTGGTCAAAGTACAACTTACGCAATTGCTTCATAACTTCAGTGGCTTTAGAAAAGAAAGTGCATTGTTCTGTTGTGATACCTGTCATTTCTGCTATATCCATGGGTGCTGGATCAGAATTACTATTATTCCCACCTTCAGGTGCCGCCCCTTCCCCTTGTTGTGCCTGTTGATTTACCTGTTGCTGATGCTGTTGTATCTGAAGTTCAGCCTTTGATACTTTAGCTATAGTCCCAGGACTGGACATTTCCAGAAGAATAATTTGGTGCATGTAGTGAGCCAGTTGTGAGCGTAGTGCATCAATACTTTCAAATGTTTCAATGAGCCTTGAAGTAGCCCTCTGGCGTTTACTACTACCACCCATGGTGGTGTAGTTCTGGGTGGCATTGCGGCAGTAGCTCCACTCCTTTGCTACAGATCGCAGAAGCTGGAAGTGTGGGGTCGACTCCAATCCAGTATAGCAGGACAGCAGGGGTCCCGGCTCAGATAGCTGCAAGCATTCTTCCAAAAAGCGTCTGATGAGTCCCCCTACCGGGTGCGGTGGGGTCCGACAGAGCCCTGGGGAAGAGACACACACCCGCATCAGCGCACGGCCACCACAGGGGGAGGGGGGACTCACAGGGGATTACCACCCCAAGCACACCCACAAACGTACTCACAGGGATTGCATGAACACTTGTTGGAAGAATGCTTGCGCCATAAACAACAACTTTCAGTGAGCCCATGGCAAAGCCTTTACTGTGCCTTCTCTCTTGTTGGAAGTCCATAGGCTGCCTTATGGCACTCATTTAAAATAAAAGGTGAGCTTTCAGCCCTTAAAGAGAGAAGTGAAGTGGCACTTGAAGAGTATCACTGCTGAAGCCATAACAAGGCTTGATGCAGTGGACACTCCCAACTACTGAATATGACAAGGACTAAAATGTCCACTGTTTCACTGTTTCAAGCTGTTATGTCACAAACATTCTACAAACATGGTCAAATGGGTAGTATGAGACCATGCACTCATTGTATTTTAAACAAAATACTATTTTTAAGACAAGCAAAAAGGCTACAGAATTTAAAAAATTAAACCAAAGAAAAATATGAACATACACTGTAACAAGCACCACTAGTGAAACAAAAATACTAGTTACTAAGTTATTAAACTAGATTACTAATTCTAAGCAACCATCTAAACAAACAGCAATAGGGGTATACCAAGCCTTCTATTCCTGAAGCAGTGATAACCAAATGAAACTAATGATCTAGGATAAAAACAATAATTGGACTAAGCCTCGTAACTCAGCAAACAAAAGAAGGGTAGAATATGTTGCCTTTGCATCTGGTAAATGAAGTTTGCGTTTGGAAATATTTCCTTGAAAAATCGAAAACCAAGAAAAGGTGATTATGGCGTCCCTTTATCATCAATTATTTCTGGACATATATAAAAAAATACACATAGGTACCTTAAGCAATAAATTTTTATGAGAAGCAAATGTACACACACACACACACACACACACACTTTATTTCTTAGCTACTATTAAAAATATGATAAATACCTTAACAGATGCAGTAAATACTGGTGAACTATACGAGTTCAATACTTTAAAGTTATAGAGATACAGTACAGCATAAAAAAAAAATATACAGTATGTGTGCGTGTACACTATATGCATGCAAGAATTAATATACATTATGTATATATATGTTATGTATTTCTGTATGTATATGTGCATGTGTGTGCATGTGTGCAATGTGTGTGCATGTGTGCATATGTATATATATACTATATATATATATATAGTATATATAAAGGTAGAAAGTTGAAAGTGAGCATAGATAAGAGTAAGGTGATAAGGGTATCAAACGATTTAAATAAAGAAAAATTGGATATCACATTGGAGAGAAAGATTATGGAAGAAGTGAATGTTTTCGGAGACAGAAAACCTTATCCATGGAGGCAAAGAAGGGAATGTACGAAAGTATAGTGGTACCAACACTCTTATATGGGTGTGAAACATAGGTTGCAAATGCTGCAGCGAGGAGACGGCTGGAAGCAGTGGAGATGTCCTATCTAAGGGCAATGTGTGGAGTAAATACGTATTATGCAGAAAATTCGGAGTGTGGAAATTAGGAGGTGTGGAGTTACTAAAAGTATTTGTCAGAGGGCTGAAGAGGGGTTGTTGAGGTGGTTTGGTCATTTAGAGAGAATGGATCAAAGTAGAATGACTTGGAGAGCGTATAAATCTGTAGGGGAAGAAAGGCGGGGTAGGGGTCGTCCTCGAAAAAATTGGAGTGAGGGGGTAAAGGTGGTTTTGTGGGCGAGGAGCTTGGACTTCCAGCAAGCACGTGTGAGCGTGTTAGATAGCAGTGAATGGAAACGAATGGTTTTTGGGACGTGAAGAGCTGTTGGAGTGTAAGGAGGGTAATATTTTGTGAAGGGATTCAGGGAAACCAGTTAATTGATTTAGTTTGACTTGAGTCCTGGAAATGGGAAGTACAATGCCTGCACTTTAACCCTTTGACTGTTTCGGTCGTATATACAGTGGACCCCCGAGTTTCGTAAGGTTCTTATTTCGTAAAAATCGTGTTTCGTAAGCTTTTTTCGATTTTGTGAATCGTAAACTGGCTCGTGTTTCGTAACGTATTAGACCTGTCCGCCTGCTCTGCACTTGCGCAGGACGCAGAACGCCCGCCAGTGAAGCGTTGTTTACCATTGAGAGAACATTACCCAGCGCGCTCTTTCAAACATTCACAATACATTTTGTGTCTTTTTTGGTGGTTTAGTGATTGGCACTGTGAAATAAGTCACCATGGGTCCAAAGATTTATACGCTCTCCAAGTCATTCTACTTTGATCCATTCTCTCTAAATGACCAAACCACCTCAACAACCCCTCTTCAGCCCTCTGACAAATACTTTTAGTAACTCCACACCTTCTCCTAATTTCCACATTCCGAATTTTCTGCATAATATTTACACCACACATTGCCCTTAGACAGGACATCTCCACTGCCTCCAGCCTCCTCCTCGCTGCAGCATTTGCAACCCATGCTTCACACCCATATAAGAGTGTTGGTACCACTATACTTTCGTACATTCCCTTCTTTGCCTCC